>MJUU01028849.1:30547-49044 GCA_002080025.1 Modiolus philippinarum
TGCACGCAATTACGGTTTGGGGGGTCATTTTATACCCAGGTAGCGTTTTATTTTTTTTGCCATTTTCGGTTTCATCAATTTTTTTTTCAATTGGTTGTCCTGGCTTTAATATTTCGTAAAAAATCTCCAATTTAGGTCAAATGAAAGGTAATTTTGTATACTTTGAGTACTATATGCGGGTGGAAAGATATAATACAGCCCAGATATTTTGTAGCCCAAAATGTCTCTCCTCCCCCTAAAAATTATTGAAAAAATGGCAATTTTTACTTCATAGTTGTTTTTTTTCCCCATGTCCATGAAACAGTTCAAAGTAAAACAATACATAAGTTCAATAAATCAATGTAACTGCATTAGTTTTTTTTTTAGTAATAATTCATTGGAAAAACTAATTTGGTATATGTAGAATCGTCATTGATCAGAAAGGGGTGTTGGCCGATATGTATACTTTACCGGGACAGTGTCCTTTGTCCAATGGTTACAGAATGACGAATCTAGGCAATATAACACATTGAACACGGGCTTTGATGACGCTTATATATTAGACGCTGGTGTATTATGATGAGGATTTGTCAGTGTCCCTGGCGTTGACTGTGGGCGTCGAAAAAGTAGACATCTCCACTGAAATCGGAAAATTGTAGTTGTTTTTGAGTATTGATTGGAATTAAAGTCATTTATTTTTGTTAAAGAGTTTTCATTGTATTTATTTGGAACGGAAGGAGGCATTTCGGTATATTTAGAATGAGTTATCCTGGTAAAAAAAAGAGCTTGACACTCAGGACACAGGTAGTGATCCTATTTGTATTGTTCACTTTGCTGGATCTAGTAATTAGCAGTTTATTTCATGTGATACTGAAACTTTAGTAAATTGAAAGATATCTGCGCAAAGCGCCTTGCTGAACCAGTTGATTCCCTAGTGCAAATGACAGAAACTTGTTTGCATCTTCCACCCTCCTTATCACAAAATGATGGGTATCACAGGGACTGCTACTAAAGGTTCACCATGAACCTTGATAGACTTGTAAACAGTTTTTAAAGAAACCTTAGACCAAGGTAGTCGTCCCGCCATCCTCTGAACCTGAAAAAGTCATTTTGAAACCAGACTGTATTTTCTGTGGAAAGGAAAGAAGAAAAATAATTAGAAGACGGGGGATTCGAACTTCAGAACCAACAGTAAAGTTTGAATTCGGTGGTTGTTCAACAATACAGCAAATAGCTGAGCTGAAGCAAGATAACAATTTGCTCTCTCTTACTCGCGGTATTGATTTATTTGCTACAGAAGCTAAATATCATAAATCTTGCAGGGACAAATAGGGTCTGTAAGTCTCGTACAATTTTGGAACTTCCGGGATCAAAAACTGTACCCGGAAGTTGCATTTTAAACAAAGATAAATGACGTTTCAAACAAAAATTTGAACGTCATAATCCTCAGACGTCATGTTTTGGCGGGAAGCGTTTTCAAATTGCCTGTTTATCGTGAATTCTCGTGAGTCACATGACGAGACTTACAGACCCTATACACTTAAAACCCTGATAAGTGGAGGAGTAAAATTGTAGAAAAGAAACAGCAGCAATCTGAAATCGAGAGGATACACAAACCGTGCTTTGATAAAGTATCAGAATTTATTGACTCCGAAATCATTCTTCAGAAAAAAAAAGTAGTAAAGTTAAGTGATTTGCGTGAGATGTTTGTCACAGAGTTAAATTCTACTGCGTTTGCGAATCCAAATTACCGACCCGAATCTTTAAAACTTAACCTTCAAAAAACATATGGAAATCGTTTGACATTTATAAGTCTTGAAAAACCTGGAAAATTTGGTTCATATTTGGTTGTTAATTCTAATATTGATATTACATCTGCTGCGTGGTTTGCTTAGGCCTAAGAAAATAAATTGTGTGCTTAGGGTGACATGATTTTCAAAGTTAGCTAGGGTAGGTGGGAAATTTTTTTGTTTTTGTTTTTGTTTTTTTTTACATTGTAGTAATGGAGGAACATTTCTGACTTTAACAGTGCTTGTTGTAAAAAAGGCAAAAATAGTAAGGGTGGGCATAAAATTTTAGGTAGGGTCGGGCTACCCTAAACTCACAACTTTTTTCTAGGCCTTATGACCTAGGAACTGTTGACACCATCATCGATACTGCAAAGATGCTTCGCTCAGATATCTTAAACGACTTTGAAAATTCCGTCTATTTACTCGTCTAGTGAGCTCATTAGGACAAGAAATGAGTAGAGCTGTTACATATGGACGTTGGAAGCTCCAAAAACATATAATACTCAGTATGGCACTTCGACATTAGTTTTGCAGTGCCGAGCTTACAATATTACTTAACAGATTTGGACACTCTGAAAGCTATTTTTTTCACTGGAACTGGAAACTGCTTTAGCAATGGCTGTAGAGAACACCCCAACTTTACTATCCCCCAAATTGTTCGCATTCCCGATGTTCCTTCCATTTTCCATTCAGATTTCGATAATTATGATCAACTACTGAACGACATTTGTGGAATGGCCTCTGTGCATACATCTCATGGCATTATGTTACAAGACTTTAGCGTGGACCAGATGAACATGTGGGCCGTACATTGCCTGAAGTATCTTCGGTCGATAAAAAGGGGATTCGGTCTCTTAAATTAAGGACCCAGACTGTTATGTAACAATAAAAAAAAGAGTTCAGGGTACCGGATAAATCGATGGAAAGTCCAGGTAGCACAGAAGTATTTAATGTAGAATCAAGGGTTAGTTTATTGTGGGTGATTGTAAGATACCTTAAATCATATTAAACACAAGAGCTGCCAGGATTTGCAGGTTTTCATTCCTTGATTGGAGTTTCGCCAACCAGATTAACATCAATCGACTACTATCCTGTGATCAACCAGCCCATAACAGACAATAAAGCTGTACAAGAATGTCTGAGATATTCAGAAGAGGGTACAAAAGAGGTTGACCAGGAATATGTTATTACAATATTTGATTTAGGTGTATGCATGAAGGCTTTTCCAATCATTTGGAAACAACCTAAAACGATTGAAAACACATCGTTATGATTGGTACCTTTCATATTGTTTGTGCCTACCTCAAAATGATAGGAAAGAAAATGGAAGGAACCGGGTTGTCTGATATTTTATTGGAAGCCGGCATGATTGGCTCTGGATCGGTGAACGGTGTTATGTCTAACGAACACTACAGTAGGTCTATGCACTCTCAAAGAACTGTAATAGAAGCTTTGGAAAGGTTATTGTTTGAAGAATACGCCTCCTCCATCAATGAAGTAAAACCACTAGTCAGTCTTCAAGACGACAGCTTTGAGCTGTTCAAGAGACTTGTTGATGAGCCAAGCGGGAAATGTTACATTTAGCTTTAGAAAATGACAAAATTTCGTCATATATGGATGGTTTTGTCAAATGTAGATAGTCTACCTGTATTGGGTTATATTCGCATGTTTATTATACTATAGAGAAACGGGTTAGAGAAAGGGGAGGTTTCGGTACCCATAAACCGGCTTTTGCTAGTGCCGGTACCAAGTCCGGCTATCCCGAGACCCTATCGTTATTTATGTTTTTCTCTATTCATTATTGTTTTTGTAGTGTAGTTCGCTTCTAAATTGTGACATGTGATTGTAGTTCCCGGCCATTGTAGGTGTTTGCTGTTGTCCTGTTTTTGTAAGTCAACACGTAACGGTTACATAGGAAAGACTGCACAACTATGGGTGTCGTGGATCATATGTGGCTTGTTTTACAATTGACTTAAGCTGTAAAAACAATTAACTACAATCTTTATGTACAATGACTGTTTCAAATGTGCGATTTGCTTTTTAGCATTTGGGGTCAAACTATGCTCGGCATTTGGNTTTTTTTAGCAAATATAGAACAATCCCATCCAGGAGCCACAGAACTGATATCCAGGGGTGCTAAAAGTGTTGCAATGTCGTTTATTCCGGGCAATCATTGTCCTGTCGACAAAACCATCGAAGTAACTTTCATGATACATTCAAAATCACATGGTGGAGCAGGAGGGAGCAGTGCTGGCCTATCAGGTCTACTAAGTAACTATGATTTTTACCAAAGATGGATTCGATCAGCACACGAACGAGCAGAGTTTGTTAAAGGTGCTTCAGGCCTCGCAAATATATTGGTTGACGAAACCAAGGAAGGTAAACATCGTGACATTCGCTTGTCCGAAATTAAAAAAAGTGCAGAATGTGCTTTAAAAGTTGCGGAAACCATTGTTGGTTTCGTCAACCCCTGCGATACTAATGATAAGGACAAACTACCCTGCTTATCATCTGATGCATTTGCAGGACCTGCGGTAGAGTCAGATGTATTAGGCGCAAAGGTCAAGGGTAACTCAGCAAAAATTGCATTTATTACAGAAAGACTAGAGAAAAAGAGTAAATTTTTTTTATCCAATTAAAAGATTAAACACATTGTCCGAACTAAATAAAAAAAAACTACGGTGAAATCTTCTCAGAATAAAATTTTGGAGTACCGCCAACAGAGTAATATTGTTTTTCACCTTTTGGTCCGTTCCCAATTTGAGGATCTACGAGTTGATGACATTTCCCTTGACACCTGTGCATAATAGCATTGCCACGCCTGATGGTTTCTTTAACAAAACAGACAAATCTAAGGGCTATCATTACCTCGTAGACAATATTGAGAATGTACCACCACCCCCAGATGACCAAACCCTTATTATTGAAGATGGCAATGCTCTTTTTTACTATTAAAAAGAACTGCCGGGAAATTTCAAGGACATAGATATTAAATATTTGACATGATAGTCCGCAAGTCTGATTTTGGTATTCAGTACAGACATGTACCTTGAAATGTCAATCAAAGAGATGGAGCGAAAAAAAAGAAGATGCTGCGAAAAATTAATAATGACTAGGGGTAACACCAAGAAACCATCTGAACCATCTGATTGGAAGGCATTTCTCAGCAATGACGAAAATAAGCTACAGTTAATAAGGTTGCTTGCTCCGGTATGGAAAGATGACATGTTTGCGTCAAAGCTTGTCGGAAAGAATATAATTTCTATTTGCCAAGGCCATGTGCATCTTCTTTACAAGCACTGAAGACGGGAAAAGTAGTCTCCCAGGAGTTGGAAGATCTTAACACAAGAGGAAACGGACACACGTGTCGTCCTTTACTGTCGATATGGCCAGCAACAAGGGTACAGGTACATCAGAGTCAGAAGTCCAGATACTGACATATTTTTTATTCTACTCTATTACGCCGTTACCCTGGTGGAAATCCCAATACTATTCGATACAGGATCCGGAAACAACAAAAGACTTATCAACATCACAAGTGTTGCAGAAAAATACGACAACATTATGTGTTTTGCTTTCCTAGGCCTTCATGCTTTCACGAGATGTGATAGCACAAGTGCTTTTAAAGGCATTGGCAAAGCAAAACCAATTAAAATACTACAAAAGTATCCTCAGTTTTAAAACATTTTCGTGGTGGGGAAAAACCTGGAATATTAGTGACGACCTTCTTCTTCAAATTAAATCTTTTTTGCTTAATGTATGGAGGGAAAATATCTGTAACAAGGGTAAACGAATTACATTACGTTAAAATCAGAGAAAAGTGCTTTTCCATCAGGGAAGCCTTTGATGCTTCTAGAAACGTAGATATCGGCGCCCTGCCACCATGGGAGAAAAATTTGATAACAATGGTTGGCACGACGTCGATGGAATTTTAGAACCAAAATGGATGGAAGGTGATTTTATTCCACAGCAGCTTGTTGATGTTTTAGTTAATGAAAATGTACTGGAAGACACTGATAGTGAAAGTGATGAGGAAACACTGTATTCTCTGTACGACAATGCCAGTGACGAAAAAGAAGAGTTATAATTTTACTCTATTTATTTGACTGATTACGTGTTGTGATACTTTACCGGCCACCTTGTATATAGCATTTGCAGTTTAGTAGAAATACTTTTGTTGAAAATGTTTTTTTCTGCATTAGTTCTTAGAAGTATACAGCTAGCTGTATGCTAAATGGTCTAAACCACTCAATATATTCCGGATTTTCCACAACTTTTTCTGGGGTATGTGATATATATTTTCACGTTTTGCATGTTATTTGCAGCATTTTATTCGATTAAATCAGATAAAAAGTTCATTATATTTGCCTGAGCAAGACCAGTTTTAAAAACTTTAATTTCTTGTACATTTTTATATTGTGCAACAATTGTGAAAACTTTTCTGAAAATTCTGATAATCTGAAAATCCCCGTTTTTCAATTATTTTGAGCCTAATTTGACTCATTACTCCACCAATTTGTACTAAATTTGTTTAATATGCTTTGTTTTATATTCCCAGTGCATAAAACAAACGAATTATCCTTCAGTTGCCACTTTGTGAGAATTAGAAACCAAAAAAATTCATTTTTTCTTTATATTTTGAAGGGGGAAGGGGTAGGTTTTAGAGTTGTGTGAGGTTCAAAGAATATCCAATATCAAATATTTTGTATCTGCGGTATTCCTTGAGCCCATAATCATGATACCCTATTTTGGGTATTTAAATTATTTTTATCTGGATTATTTTCAAATATAAAGGCATATTTCTTAGAAAACGAAAATTTTCAAATTGTTGACACGTGGATCTATAAATTGGGTAGTTCGGTAATTGCGTACGGGTTATGCTCGTGTTAACATGTTTTATTTTCAAGATATGATGTCAGAGGACTAAAAAATGGTCTAGTTCGGAAGTGTGTGTGTGTGGGGGGGGGGGGGGGGGGGANGTTTCAGCTAAAGCAGAGGCCGCTCCGATGCCAAGGGCAGGTAACAGTTTGGATGCCACTGTCTTTATGACTGGAAGTGCAAGTTTAGCAATTGCTCCAAGAAAACCTCCGTTTTGTGACTGCTTCGACATTTGTGTCTTGCTAATTGTTATGTCTGTAACAGTACCAGGGGCCTTTGCTTTCTGTATTTTATTTATTTGTGTTTGTGTTAGCGCTAGCGGCATATCACCTGTTAAACATTATAACTATTATCTTTTATGTGAATTCTACATTCTAAGGTTGAACTCCCTCCATCGAAGTTTTGTCCTTGGCTATATATTTGATATTACTGATTATTCGGATTTCGTTTGGTTTTATGCATTACAAGCTTTTTGGAATCGTGGATTTCCTATGTTTGGGTTCTGATGCTGCTGATGAGAATTTAATTTCCGAAATGGCCATACAGCTCATCAAAATTAATTGCAGTTGGAACTAACATGTGTGTTATGGTCTCATTTTCATTAACTCTATATCAATTCGTAAAATATTTAATAAAGGAGTTTGTCTTTTAATGCAGTGTGGAGTTGGTAAAACAATTCCCCGTGTTTGAGATGTTTGCTCTATATTTTTCTTAAATGTGGTGTACTTGTACATGAGATTATATCTCATGTGTATACTTTCTTAAACATTATAACTATTATCTAAATTTATGTGAATTCTCAATTCTAAGGTTGAACTCCCTCCATCGTAGTTTTGTCTTTGGCTATATATTTGTTATTACTGATTATTCGGATTTCGTTTGGCTTTATGCATTACAACCATTTTGAAATCGTGGATTTTCTAAGGTTGGGTTCTAGTGCTGCTTATGATGAATTAATTTCCGAAATGGCCATACAACTCATCAAAATTAATTGCATGTGGAATTGACATATGTGTTATGGTCTCATGTTCATTTACTCCATATCCTTTTATGATTTCTTACTCTAGTCTATATTTATATTTCCCAAGCGTTTTTAGTTCCAAGACTCAACGGAACATACAAGTGCAAACAATACAAAGAAATTTACAAACACTATGGCAAAAAAAAATAAAAAATAATTATTAAATAGTGATCTGTCGTATTTATGGTGTGTAAGACACTATTTATCTATTTTAATTTTTACTTATTGGAATTTTATTATTTAAAGGGAATGATATCAATGGTTGTTAGTTTCATGTCCTTTATTTTGAAATTTGTAAGACAATTTATTTATCTAAAAAACTGTAAAAATATGAATTTTTGAAAAAAAAATGAAAATAATAATGAAATCGGTCGTTGCAGAAATTTATTGACATGAGAAAAAAGCGTATTGACACTCGGATTTCGTCTTCGGATTTCTGCATTGACCTCATCAAAAAGCTATAATTGTATATTGTGACGTCACAATTACTTTACTACTTAGTATTGACCCAGTTCAGAGTATGGTGTTAACGTTTGGACTGTAATTCAAAAAAAAAAAAAAACGTACAGCCCTTTAAAGATTATTTGTTGTACTTTTAAACAATATCAATAGAATTATTTATTTTAAATCATTTTAGGATCATATTTTAATTAAGAGATGTTTTAAGTGAAATAATATAAAAGGAAAACCAGAATGAAATTGATATATACTTCTTTGGGTTAATGTATAATACATCAAATAGTCCATGGCAATTCGGGCCAAATGGCAGTTTATGGAACGGGTGGTCACCCCTAAAATACTATTTCGACCTCAGCCTAGCTTCGGTACAAATACAATTTAGGGGTGACCTGTCAGACCAACCAGTCCATAAACTACCATATGTCCCTCATTGCCATGAACTATTTGATAATTACTCTAGCCTCCTGTCGTGGGTATATTTGCATTGAGTTGTACCAAAGCCTCCTGTCTTTAGTAGTACAAAATATGCTGTCGTAAAAAATTCATTCCATGATACTATAGTAATTCACATGAATTCAATTAGCTTTACCGTAATTTCCGGTTCTGAATATCTTCTTTTTTTTTGCATGGTGTGTATTTCATTGTCTCCCGACGTGAGTGTTTTTATTAAGTCGCCATTGTTCATTCCGTATTTCAAACTATAATTATACTATAACTAATCAAAGATTCTGCTTGTCGGAAAATAATCAACGAAACGTCGAACAACGTAGTAATTTACGAATGCATGCAGCGCATGAGTGAATGACAGCGTTTTTCGATCTCAAGTTGAGTATTTTCGATAATCAGAATCTGGGATTAGTAATTGTTTTTACCATATAGAGCTTCTCATATAATTCAAGATTTCATTTGAAATTTGTTTCTTGAACTATATTTTTAATGTTATCCACCGAGACGTTTAATAAACAACAACGTTGACAACGTCTTTCGTGACGTTATTTCCTAGAGTGAAATTATGGAAATAGTTTCACAGTTAATTATCTTTTATTTCACTGAGAAATATTATTAGACCACAGTTGTTCTGTTTATAAGTTTGTTTATCGCTTAAACTAAATTTCAATTTCAAAATCAATCAAAAAGTAATCTGTCAATTTCTTCTTTTTATATTATCGGAATGAAATTTACAAGAAGTAAGTAAATTTTTATTTAAACCCAGACTACATTTACAACAATGCAATAAATTACATAAGTTCCAAAAGTTTATATGGCATCCAGCGAGATCTTGGCATTCATTATGCATTTAATTGCGTGAAAATTAGACACTAACAGACTTGAAGAACAGGAGTCATGCGAATTTATTGTTCGTTTCTGGTGTTTTGTTTCAGTAGTAACTCGTAAAATGTTCCGGTAATTAAACAAACTCACGTTCAGCGTCAAGAAAGCGCACCGCAGATCTGTGTTAATGTTTTAGTTTTAGCTGGCGTAAATTTATGTTCTAGGTAGTTTCGAACTATTGCGACAAATTTACTATTTTACAAAGATACCGATTGGATACAAGCTGCAAATATGTTGAATATTCTTTCTTGATTGATAATTGCAATTCTAATATGACTCTCTTCTTTGGCTTTGGAGATAAAGCTATGTACTAATTCCAACAATATTTTTTAGCACATGCGTATATCTTTTACAAAAGGACATTTGTAATGTACAGTTTCACCTTTTATTCACTCAATATCCATGTGTAAATAAAATTTTAAATAATGAATCGCCCAAAAGCTTCATCAGATAATGACAATAATAGAAATTTACAACAGTTATTGAATTTAAGACTCGGAACTGAAATTGACATAACCGTAACCTAGCAACGAATGTGTTGTTGTTATGAAATCTTATCTATGCTGCATATCATGCTCTACAAATTAGATATAAAAAAATAATTTTTAACTTTAATAAAATTATTGATATGAGTTTTATTCCTTTTCTTTTCTTTTTTTTTTTCTTGGCTTCAAATATAACATAACTAAGCAGTCATATAAATCAGAAATACAACCAGCTCACATTTATACCCACTTCGATTTTAAGATATCCGCATTTTACATTTTTACAATAGATTATTTGAATAAATTCATAAGCTTATGAGCAACTTGTTTGTAATAAAGTAATGAATTTAAATTTCTCTATGACCATATATGTGTGTTTGCATGCAGTTTTCCGACATATCTTAATTCTAGTGTCAAACCAAATATTGCCCTCTAAGACCCGCTTTGAATGTTCAAAACGCTTGTTAAATATATTAGAATCGAAATAGATTATTGCAATTGGGCTCTATGCAAATTAGAACATGGGCAGACCTTATATTTGTCTTCATTTTATACCTCGCTGTCGCTCGGTATAAAATATTGACAAATATAAGGTCTGCCCATGTTCTAATTCGCATAGAGCCCGCTTGCAATAATCTATTTCTTAATTAGAACATTTTTGTCCGAATTGACAGTAATGTGAGCTCTTCGGTGTTGTACAACAGCAGATATTTTGACAAATTATTGACAGCGCCATGTGTTTACTTGATTGTAAAACCGAGTACAGGTGTATTTTGTAGCTTATTAGATAGTGGAATGTTTTGGATCAAATCGTTTGAAATTTGATATTGCTCTGATTTCATTCAAAAATCATACATTTGACGTAATAGTACTCGTAATTATACGTTTTCTTGACATGACGGTATGTTGGAGTACAAGACATAACAATTATAATCAATCTTTTTTTTTATTAGCTAAATCAAGTTCAACTGAATTTGTAGTAAAAAAGGTAACAAAGTTCAATTGAAAAAAATTGGTACCACAATCTCGGTAATAATTATTTGCAAGAGTTGGTATTGCACCGAATGCGACAGGAAACGAGAATATTCAATTTCAGCAAACATTTTTCCCCGTTAAAGTCTCCCTTGGTGATTTCTTTTTCCAACAAAATATTTTCCTGAAAAACTATTTTTGACGAAATATTGCGCTAGTATATCGATCTTCAAGATTTCGTACCGCCGCAGCATTGATAAAAGAATGATTGTTTTTCGCAAACACTAATGAAAATGTCCGGCTCCCGGGGGGTAACTTGACTATAAAATGACGGGGGGTGCGTCTTTAGGTTAAAAACCCCTACCCGAAATTATCCAGGTCAGGCCAAATTTGAGACCCGAGTTTATCCAAAAAACTAAATAATGACCTGAATTTATCCAAAGGGGATGTCCTAATCAAAAGATTAATGCCTAATTTAATGTAGCAAATCACTTAATCCTTTCACTTTGTTTAAATTGGCCAGGAAAACAAAATTTGATACCCGAAATCTCCAAACAACAAGAAATTAAACCCGAAATCTCCAGAAATTGCTTAAATATAGACCCGAAATCTCCAAAGTCTTTCAGGAAATTCTACCCCGAATTTGCCGCACGTCCCGTACCTATACATATAGAAGTTACCCCCCGAGGTCCGGCTAAGGAATTGATAGAGATCAATTCCTTAGCCTTTACAACGTCAAAATTTTACGAATCCTTCAACCTTTTTAACAATTTCAAAGTAATAGTTCAAAGAAATAGTGCGATCAAACTATAAACAAAACTCATACAGTTTTAATGACATTCAACGCTGCTATATTAGATAATTGCATACACTTAGCAATGAAACGGACAACTTTAAGATTGAAATCAAATATACGTCATTCAACACTGAATCGATTGGTGTCGATTGTAGTAGAAAATAGCGTAAAGTACAAAGCTACTCAAGAGAAATAAATATTATTTTAATTCCATCAATATGGTGTGTGTTTGAGATAATAAAATTGATATTCCAGATATCGCTGACCTTGATTTTTCATGATTTGGCACAAAATCTTGAACGATGCAATAAATCAAATTCATTCTAGAGATAGATGAAATGAACATATTACGCAGTAACAGATGCATCAATGCAGTTGTAATTTCAGATCGTTCAAAATATCTTACTTTACTCACTATTGATAATAAAAATACTACATATTTCCGGACATTCTTATTTTTGTATTTGTTTTTAAATTTAATTTTGATTTTAAAATTTATAAACAGCACAATAACGAAATCATTGTAAATATCAGTCTCTTCAAATGGACATTTTGACATTTTGTCTCAGTGCAGATCATATCAAAATATTTGGCAGGACATAAATCGAAAATCCTGTAATCGCTTATAGAAAACAAATAGCCAATAGGATCTTAACGAAAATAAAAAAAAAGACAAAATTAGCTAAGGAGTTACAAAAATGCGGTATACCTAGTATTTGGCACGAAAACTAGAGTTTTCATGCGAAATACCAGGTATATTGCAGGAAAAGTGCACTTTTGGATTGGTTTACATAGTATTATGCGCGAAAGCTACGATTTCCGATTTAAATTTAATGGAAACTAAGTTTTTTGTACGAAAACTGCACTTTCCGATCGGAATCGAAAATTTGAGTCTAAATTGTAGTTTTAGTCAATGAGAAACGAGATTTGAGTCTAAATTGTAGTTTTAGCCAATGAGAAACGAGAAACGGAAATCGCTATTAGATATTGTACGCTCACCCAATCGGTTTATACCTTATATTTCTGTCTTTTTATTCAATGTTCAAAATTTTTATTCATTATATATAATTTAAATTTTATAAAATAGGAATGAAAAAGAGTGGTGTTACTATTTTTGGGTAGAGATTCGCGTTCATGATAGAATTGTATCTTCACATTAACAGTTGAAAATGTTCACATTAACAGTTGAAAATTTCGCCATTTTTGATTAAGATTTAAAATAGCTATTCAATTCGTCTATCTCTATCGAGAAATTTTTTTCATATACACATGTAATTTGTGTACTATTCTTCCAGTTCTCAAGGTTTGGGATATATACATTATCATAAATCTGATCACTAAAACAAATGCAGGAACAAACGTCCTATCTTTGAAATTATTTTAAAGCAGTTACATATGTTGTGATATAAACATTTCATGAATATGGCACTCGGTGGATGTCCTTAGTACTAGATTTGCCTTCCTATTTCGATATTTTTGGTTATCATTGGATCGATGCCACTGATGGTGGATTAGAGGTTCCCGAGGGTATTCACCAGTCCAATAGTCAGACTTGTCTGACATGAAAATTTAACTAGCGATTTATAGAAATTTACTGTTTTATCAAAATTCTAATCCCTCAAAAATACTACGGCTTCATTCCGTGTATGGCACTCGGTGGATGTCCTTAGTACTAGATTTGGCTTCCTATTTCGATGTTTTTGGTAATGAGTATTTCTTATTTTGACTATTTTTGGATTATAGCTTTCCATATTATTTGATTTTAATGCTGCTGATGAGAAGTTACTCCTTGAAACATGTGTACAGCATAACTAAATTTACTGTTTACTATGCAACTTCGGTATTTTTGTACTTAGAATAGGCAATATATCAAAATTATATTGAGATATTTAGTCTGTGGTTTAACCTCACCCTTCAGAAATGATCAAAGTAACTCATCTTTTAAATTTTATTTCATAATGTCCTTTTGAAGGAGTTTATATGTTGAGTTACAAATTTCATGAATTTTAGCATTAATAAGGTATTAAAAGTAAGGTCTCAACTCACTCGTCAAAACTGACAAAAATTATGCAGATCTTTATTTGAAATTTACTTCATTTGACCCTTTGGTAGGAGTTTATATATTGCGTTATACTAATTTCGTGAAATTAAGCATTAATAAGGCATTAATCATGTTAATAGTAAGATTTTTTTTGAGTATCAATTCAAAGTTTTATACAATTCGATATACTAATTTTATAATTTGATCAAAGATGAGGTATTTAAAGTTAAATATTTTTGCCTGTGGTTTAAACTTTCTTTTCAAAAATTACCAAGAAAATTAATTGTATCTATACATGAGTTTTAGCATAAATAAGAAATTAAAAGTAAGATTTCAAGTCTGATGTATTGATTCACTCTTTCACTCTTCAAAAATGACCGAAATAATTCATTTTTTTTTCAAATATGCATACTTCATAATATCCTTTCGAATAAGTTTATATTTTGAAGTATTCAAATTTGGAATTCTTTTAAAGATTGAGTTAAAACTTACTTTTTTACCTTCATAATTTTAATTACGCAACACAAATAAATTCTTTAAAAAACATTATAAAGTTGTTTTATTTTTTTTAAAGTGGGTTATTTTGGTCATTTTGGAAGAGTTGGTTTAGACAAAATCTTACTTTAATACCTTTATCTATCCTAAAACTCATGAAATTTGTTAACACAACAAATAAATAACTTTGAAAGGATGTGATAAAAGAAAAAAAATTAAAATGAATTATTTTTGGTTATTTTTGAAGAGAAAGATTAAACAAATGACCCAAACATCAAACTTTTAATACCTCATTTTGCTCAAATATATGAAAGTAGTATATATCAACATTTAAAATCCTTTGAAAAGATAATATGGAAAAATATTTAATTGTTTTGGTCATGTTTGAAAATCGAAAAACTGCAAACAAAACGTCCTTATTTTCAATAAAATATGTATGCTAAAATTCATGAAATTTGTATAATGCAACATAAACATTACTTTGAAAGGGTATTATGAAGTAAATTTTAAAAAATGCATTATTTTGGTAATTTTTGAACAGTGTGTTTAGACCGTAAACTAAAAATCTAACTTTTAATACCTTATTTATGCTAAAGGTCATGAAATGTATAATGCAACATATAAATTCCTTTAAAAGGCATTATGAAGTAAAATTTAAAACAAAGCATTATTTTGATCATTTTTGAAGAGTGCATTTAGACCGAAAACTAAAAAACTTACTTTTAATACCTTATCTATCTTAAAAGTCATGAAATTTGTATAACGCAACCTTTAAACTCCTTCGAAAAGACATTATCAAGTAAATTTTTGACAAGGTGTCCTATTTTGGTCATCTTAAGGAGTGAGTTTAAACCATAGACTAAATATCTTATTCATTCTAAAACATATACAACTCCCTTGAAATGATATGAAAGTAATTGCCTAGATGGGACATTTGTTCCTGCATTTGTTTCAATGACAAGATTAACTGTAATGTATATCTTCGAAAACGTGAGAACTTGAAAATAGAGTACACAAATTATATGGAAAAAACAACTTTTCTCGAGAGATTTGGAAACTTAATGCTTATTTTTAAATCTAAATCTAAAACGGCGAGATCTACAACTGTTAATGTAAACTGAAACACTCCCATGAATCTGTTGTTCATTTGCACCCAAAAGAAGTTACAAGCACCACTCTATTTCTTTGCAAACTTTGTTTAATATTGAAATACATATAATAAATAAAGATTACAGAAATCAAACAATAAAGAGAGAGTTTTAAACTATAAACAGAATAAAACATTTTGATTGGTTTAATCAAAATATGAACACCTGTTTCCATTTCTGATCGGATAAACGTAAAATACCTAATAGCGATTTCCGTTTCTCGTTTCTCATTGGCTTCAACTATAATTAGCGTTTTCGATTTAAACTCAGATTTCCGATTCCGATCGGAAACTTCAGCTTTCGTTCGAAAAATAGAATAAAAAGATAACAGGAAACACCTACAATGGCCGAAAAACATAGCCACATGCCACAAAGTAAATAGGAACTGCACAAGAAAAAAACCCACAATAAAAATACAAAAGACAAACGTAAACAACGATAGGAACTGGGGACAGCCGGACTTGGTACCGGCACTAGCAAGAGCCAGTGGTAGGGTTAAACCGGTTTATGGGTACCCAAACCTCCCCTTTCTCTGTCCCGTTTCCCTATAGTATAATAAACATACGAATAAAACCCTAGTTTCCGTTACATTTTGATCGGAAATTGCAGTGTTCGTGCGAAATATCATATATTTCGCAAAATCCTATGCATACCGATCGGAAACTGCAATGTTCGTGCCATGTACCTAGTATTTTGCATGGAAACCCTAGTTTTTGTGCAAAGCACTAGGTATATCGAATTTATTGACTATTGCGTGCCATAGTAAAAAAACGTGTTCAATTCTTAAAAATTACATCACTAACTGAGTGCCTTTGCGACACATTGTTTGGCGTTTCATTTCACCGCAGACTTTTTCATAATAAGACAAAGTATACATATTGTGTCTTCAAACCCTTCTGATACATTATAAATAACAAAATACCGAAGTTACTGTTAATCTATTGTCTGCATATGCGCATTTCGACAACTTATGTCTCATTAGTGCAGATCAAACCAAAACATTTGGAAGTTTATTAACCTAAAATATGTTAAAGCTGATAGAGAGCAAAGAACCTAAAGCATCTAAATATAGAAGCCAAAATTCAGCTAAAGAGAGCGCTATGCATGAGGGAGATACTCCTTAGTTTTAAAAAAAAATAGCAAAATTTAGATTTAGCAAATTTCAATACAATCAGTTTTCGGGTCTGAACCGAAGTACTGACTACTGGGTTGGTGAATAGCAATAAACTAATTTATATTCCAGTTGAATCTTTTATTTAAATAATGTGCAGAAATAACAAAATACCGAAGTTACTGTTCCTGCATATGCACATTTCGACAACTTATGTTTCATCAGTGCAGATCACACCAAAACATTTGGGAGACCATTAACCGAAAAACATATTAAAGCTGACATGACATAAAAATTGTCACCATACAGAAAAAACACAGAAAATCATTATGTTATTCTACTTATATTATAGTTTTATCTTCATCCAAAAAATGTGCAAATTCTTCCCAGAAGACTTAAAAATTTTCATCATATAGGACTCTTCATTTTCCATGAATATACATTTTTATCTATTTGCGACAATTAAACTCAAGAGTGTTCTTTCTAAACAAGTAACAGGTTACACCAATGAATGTAAGGATACAGATAATAGCTTAGTTACAGAGTGTGGTAAAAAATTTCAGTATCTAAATAACTGTTTTTCTCCAACAACAGGGGGTCCAACCTAATTGGTTGGAGAAGTCCTAATTTGGTTTGAGCAAAATCATTTCTGTATCAATTTGGGTTATTTAGAGCATTTTAGTTAATAAAAATGTTCCCTTTCGGCAATTATAATATAATTGGATGTTTTCCATCCAATATTTGTTCAAAATATTAAAGATTTGAAAAGTTATAGAAGAAAAACTGTTTCGAAAATTTCGCAGAAGTTCAAAATGTAGGTCGTTGATGTTTTTCTTCAATAGCTTTCGAAATCGTACATATTTTGAACAAATATATTGACTGAAAAGGGTGAATTCATATAGTCATTGCCGAAAGGTAACATTGTTATCAATTTAAACGTTCTTAGTAACTTAAGCTCATACACAAACGATTTTGCTCAAACCAAATTAGGACTTCTCCAACCAATTAGGTTGGACCCCCTGCAACAACATTTTTTTCTTATCATTGTCTTATCGTATGTACTTCATAGGTGGGAATAATTAATGCTTTATAAGAGTTGACAAGAGTTAGAACTACAATACAAATCAAAGCTCCGATGGAGCTGAATCTCGAAGCCCTGAAATTCTACATGTGGCAAAACTTCGTAGTAATCCAAAGAACTACTGCATACGTCTGCATGTATTAAGTTATAGTCCGTAATACGTGAAAATAATCGGATTGTGTGATTTCGCATGTTGATTTCATTACTATTATATATTATGAAGCGCATTTGGCCACTTATTGCGATTTTAAAGGCGTAAAAACTTCTTAAAAGGCGACCGCGAAGCGAGAGCCTTTTAAGAAGTTTTCAGTCTTTAAAATCGCTGTAACTGGTCAAACTGCGCTTGATAATTAATTTGTGCGAAAATTCGAACAAACAAATAGCGAGGTTTGTATTTTGAATGCTACGAAACATTTACCACACTATTTTAAGAATACACACTACAACGACTCGTTATTGATTTTTTGTAACTATGAATGGGGACATGTTTGACCTAAATAAATAATTTAAATCATAATTATAAAACACCAATCCCTGATTCTATTAGGCATTAATTGATACTCAAAACAATAAATACGTTACTGACTTTGAAAATTTATAAACGTAATGTTATAAACTCAATGTTATAATACTAAATTAATCGCGCTTCTGGACACGTGTACTTATGTAAACTTTAAATATAGATCGCTTCAACTGTGTGAATACACATCTGAGGTGTTTATCGTATGTTTCATTTTAAACCAATAAAAACATCTTATAAAATGTCAATGGGCGTGTTTTCCCATCAGATATAGGGACAGCCATTCATTTTCTATAAGCAACGAGTAAAAAAAACGAGTAATTTGATTAACATGCATATTGTTTCAGTTTAATAAAACAACACTGTATTCAACTCAAGAAAATGAAGAA
>MJUU01028851.1:20933-56592 GCA_002080025.1 Modiolus philippinarum
TCTAAGCATCATTGTGCCTCACTTTGGTTCCAATTGGCCTAGTATTTTCAGAGGAGATCTTTAAATGATTTCCAATGGGATCCAAGGTTAAACTGTTCACCGCTGAATGCCATCTTGGATGCTATGTGGACATGCTGGACACATTTTGTGCAGGGGACCAAGAAAGGATCACTGTGATAAAGTATAATTCCAATTGGCCATGTGCTTTCAGAGGAGAACATCTTTGAATATGTTTCCTTATAGGATCCAATGTTAAAACCATGTTCCCTTTTCATTCACCATCACCATCTTGAATATGATGTGGACTTGACGAACGCATTTTTAAAAGGGACCAACTAAGGACCATTGTGACTAAGTTTGGTTCCAATTGGCCAAGTATTTTCAAAGGAGATTTTTACAATATTGTCAAAGTTTTGACAAAGTGGGGGGGGAGCATCTTGGATGACATGCGGACTTGCCCGACACAATTTTTCAAGGGGACCATCCAAGGACTATTGTGACCAAGTTTGGTTCCAATCGCCTCTGTGGTTTCAGAGAAAAAAATCTTTGAATGAATGGTTTCCCGTAGGGTCCAATGTTAAAACTGTGTTCCCCGCTGGCACCCATCTTGGATATGATACAGACTTGCCAGACATTTCTTTTAAAAAGGACCACCTATAAGGACCATTGTGACCAAGTTTGGTTCAAATTGGCCCAGTAGTTTCAGAGATCTTGGAATATAGGGTCCATTTTTCGACAAAGATCCAACTGGCAGCCATCTTGGATGGAGTGTTGACTTGTCAAACACATTTTTAAAGGGGACCACCTGAGGACTATTGTGACCAAGTTTGGTTCCAATTGGCCTAGCAGTTTCAGAGAAGACGTTTGAATGAAAAGTGTATGACTGACAGACCCAAGACACAGTGAAAGCAAAAACTCACCATGGCATAACCAGGTTAGTAGTAGAGTCCATTCAGACTATGAAGACGAAAAACTTCTACTACAGTATCTTGGAAAGATATTTCAATTGAAGGCAAACATTGACCAATGTAGGACACAATATAAATTTATATACTCAAATTATTATAATGTGAAATAAGTAAAGATTACATAAGTATTTTTGCAAAAAAATGTAAAAATTTGTATAAAACACCTTTTTTACTCTTGATTATGTAACAAATAATTGTTTTTAATAAAGTGATAGCAGGGAATTTCTCTTAAACTTAAGAGAAAAGTAAACCAAAGAAGATTTGAAAACAGTCAGATTTAAAGGGAAATTACCCAGGACAAGATGATACTTGCTGTTTTACCTGAAAATAGTCTAAGTCAAATAACTCCCATAAAAATAAGCCGATCAATAAGGCAGTATAGTATGCACATCTACACATCATGCCCAACAATCTTACCAAATATAAAAGCAATCCATTAAGCGGTTTCAGGGGAGTTGCAGTGACAAGATGATACTTGCTGGTTTAGCTGAAAATAGTCCAAGTCCAATAACTCAAGTCCAATAACTACCATAAAAATAATCCGATCAATAAGGCAGTATAGTATGCACATCAACACATCATGACCAACAATCCTACCAAATATGAAAGCAATCCGTCAAGCGGTTACAGAGGAGTTGCAGTGACAAGAACAGGACTGACGGACAAACGGACCAGTCAAAAACATTATACCCTCCGCAACTTCGTTGCGTGGGGTATAAAAATAGGAATGATGTTCTCCATCTTGAATGAGGTACGGACCTGTCGTATACTTTTTGGGAAGATACCCACTAAGGACCAATGTTTTAATTGTACATTTTGTGTTTGTTGAGAACGTTAAATTTTGTCATAATATCAAATTTTATTATACAAGTAATTATTAAAACGCTGCCCTAACCTTTGTGTAATGTATTGTATCTCTAATTTTCTTTTGAAGTGAGCAAATCGTTTCACAGAGTAAAAATACTTAAAAAATGCATATTTAAAAATCGATAATTTTGCTCTTGAGCGATAAAGAACCCTTTTTCGACACTATACAATAACTAAGAGCGATACGTTTTGGAATCAGAATTTGTTTCGAATTGACTTGATACATGAGTAATAAAAGGAACTAAGTACTTGCTGCAAGCCATACTCGCTTTTAAAGAACAGAATTAAGGGAATCCCCTTTTGAATCACACATCCTACATTTAAAAGTAGTTGCGATTTGAAAAAGGATATGAAAATGCTTGTTAACATACTAATCGGAAGCAATTAAATATTACTTTAATAAAAGTGACTTAAACAATTATGATCCACTTTATAATTAATCTTAGACAAAATGTGATTACTATAAACAATCAAATTATTTTGTTATTCTCAGAAAGAAGTATTTTATGTTTAATGTAAGCACAGCGTGGGAATTTTTAAGATTTGACGCTTCAACTAAAATTCAGATCAAACATAAATCACAATTAAAAACTTTTTAAGGAACAAAACTTCTCTGGTTGTTTTGCATTCTGCTAATGACGACTTTTAGTAATGATTGATACCTGCTTTTTACTTAGTTACAATTGGACCTATTCATTATTGATATTGAAACGTCATCTTTTCCGTATTTATTGCTTCCATCAATATACTTTCCAATCTTTTGATATACATTTATATAACTGTTTGAGTTTTAGTTAGCCTGACCTGAGCTATTGCCATCACTCTGCCAACACTCTCAAACAGTTGTAACAGATTTGAAATTGTGTAAACAGTGTTAGAACACTGTATGTAAGGTTCTTCCTAAAGAATGCCCTTTTTGGTGGTATCCGACTTAACCATAGCCGCAAGCTTGCAGCATAGATTGACAGTGGACCTAATGGAAACAATAAAAATTATGGGAAACTCATATTTTTGACATCTTTTCTGAAACTACTGAAGCAAATTCAACCAAACTCTACAGGAAAGATGTATTGAAGGTCTTTAACAAAAAGTTTTTTTTCGTTCAGATCCGATAGAACATGGATGCCACTGCGGAACATGGTTTAACATTTGATAAATGGGAAAATTGTAGTGATGTATGGAGGGTTTCGTTCAAAAACATTTATATTGAATCTGACAAAAAATGGCTGCCAATAGAAACATATCTTTAAATTAAAGACCCTGATTGTAAAACGTTTAAGTCATTCGGTCAAGGCATGGCTACGACGCAATTTGTCAGGTGATCTATACAGGCTGTGTGTCGGAGCATCTAGTTTATCTATTTGAACGGAATTGTTGTCTAATATATTGCATCGTCTTTTTCGAACTCATATAGTACTATTTATTTATTACGTGAAGGTGCTGATGTAGTGTGGGAATCTTCGGAATATTCTGCCCAAGGCCAAACAATATACAGACTGCTAAACACATAATCAATAATTAGCTATTGTTGAGGTATCTTCCTGAAGAAAAGGGAGGCAAAAATAGATACTATTTCAGATCAGTAAAACACGAAATTGTATTTAGAAATTCGAAAGATAGGATAACGAACTTCAAACCACTTTTAAAACCCTCTTATTACGATAGCATTGTCAGCTATTTACTATAGATAAGTAAATCTTATTGCAGTGTCGTTAAGATGATCTCATTTACGTTCACAACAAAGAGAAAGTAGTTCTGATGACTAGAAGTATGTGGACAATGCAAATAATCCCAAGAGTTCAACGAAATATCAAACTAAGAGGACTCTATTTTCTTCCAGTTGCCAAAGCCGGTTTTTAGTTAAACATCGCTGACAAAATAACGCTTTTTTGAGCGATAGGTATTGAAAAAGGCACTTTGCGAGTCATATTGTTGTCATCAAAATCTGGGAAAAAGGTTAGATATTTAATGTTTAAAAAATTCTATAAAGCTTTTAAGTCTGCAATGATGTCATGAGACGTTAAACCGTTACAATTCTGAGTAAGGACATTCAGTCTAAGTTTTCTGTTCTGATCGTACATCTCGATTTGTCTCATGTGTATGCACTCTTTACATACATACACTTTAGGCATGAAAAAAGAAGGTTTGTCCCGTCGTCGAGACTGTTCTTCAATGTGTTTTTATTAATACTTCTGTAACAAATATTTCATGTTTCAAACTTCTGATGTGTTTACTTACAGAAATTTTATGTTTCGGTCCCATTCCTTCTTATGAACAATGAGATATCGCATAACTCACGAATACCAAAGCAGAAATCAAAAGTAAAACAAAAAGATCAAAATTCAGATTATTTCCAATAAAAGGGCAAAACAGAAGCAACAAAAAAAGAGAAAATTTGACACAGACAAAACAACGCTACAAAATAAATCTTTAACGTTGTGAACCTACAAAAAAATACTGAAGCAGAAAGCAAAAAGTGAAAAAAAAGTAAAAAATTGCCCCAAAAAAGTCAAAACGAAGGCGACACAATTGGAGACATTTTGATGGACGAAACGACGCCAAAAAAGTAAATTGTTAACTGAGTGAACCCACAACAAATACTTCATGCAGGTGGTCCGGAAGGGTAAGCATAATATGTTCGACATGTGGTATCTGTCACTCTGCCAATGGAAAATCCGGATCTACTCGTATGTTCATTCTTATTTGTGAATAAGTATTAATCAAAGTACCGACGTTACTGTCAATTTAATATCTGCATATGCGCATTTCGAAAACTTATGTCTCTTCAGTGCAGATGAATTCATAACATTTGGAAGTTCATAAACTGAAATACGTGTTAAAGCTGATAGAGTACAAATTGCCAATTGGATCTTAATAGAAAATTCATTTATGGATAGAGCTGTGCATGAAGGAGATACTCCGTAGTTTTAAGCAAAGTATTGTAAAAAAAATCAAGTCATGGTTGACGAAGGTGAAACGTCTTAAGTCTGTAGTGATGATGGAAACCGTGGTTGAACAATAAGTTTCTTACGAGTGTTGTTCCGCTCTGTTTGACATATTGATGTTGCACATGCATAAAAAAAGGCTACACAATAGCGAATATGTTGTATATTGTAGAGATGTAGATGCTACTTCTATTTAAATTACTGTGTTTCAAGTAAAAGCTTGTACCAAAATTCTTGCTAGCAGCTAAGACTTTTTTACAAATTGACAGAAAAATTGGTCCATTAAAATAGATACTCCAAAGAAAAAATTGAATATTCTCATTCAATGAATATAACGGTTCAAAAAGATAGTAAACTTCTTCCATAATCAGAAATTAAACTTTTAATCTCGAAAAAAAATTAGATTAATGATTAATTAACATTATTTAAAAAATTACAATTTGTTCACTTCCGGTATTGGTTTTTTCTCATTTACCAGTTCTATTAAGGAGCTAAGGAAAGACTGGTTCCAAATTATCTGGAGTTACGGCGCTTTGGCCACTAATTAAGATAAACTACGACGAAAATTGAAGAAAACTGCAAAAACAGGTAAAACTTAAAATTGCCGTGCACCTACGTGCATTCATGAATCTATTTGAAACTTTGCAGTTGAAAAGTGTGGGTTGTAATTTAAATACAACACTTAACGTGTGTCTTTATGCACCATGTCATCATTATGTATTTGTGCAATGAAAATTGATAAATTATCAAACTTTGCTTACAAAAGTCTTCGTTGGAGTACCTAAAATTTGAAATTGATCAATAACTACAGTATTCTGATGAATAGAGACTGGATAATGACCAGTCACACTTGGCGAAGCCTACTTTTCACACATTGCCATTCATCATTAATCAATTTACAATAGCTATTGATCAATTTCAATGGACCATTTTTTGTCAATTTGTAAAAAAGTTTAAGCTGCTAGCAAGAATTTTGGTATAAGCTTTTACTTGAAACACAGTAAAATATTGCAAATGTGTAATTATTTCATTTCACTATTCCAGCTATCACCCTTCACCAAAATACTGTTCTGTTATCCACAAGCACTTCAATATAGATTTTGCTGTTTGTAGCATTCAATATGACTTTCGGTGTTTTCTTGTTCGGTTTGTATTTCCTGGACATCAACAGAATGATATCATCCCCATCCCTGGACACAATACTTTCAGTCACACTAATGTTAAACTCATACATACACCAGCTTGACTTGATAAAATTTTCAGTGATGATACAGATCACTTTTCTACTGTTGTGAATAGCATTGACGATATTCTCTGCAATATTACATCCTGGAATAAAATCTCTCTCGTGGATACAAATTTTCAGTTTGTGCTCCGTTTCTAAAACTTGCAATAATTCATTTCGAATGAAATGTTCGTCGGTTTCGCAATAGGAAATAAAAGCGTCAAATTTATAATCATCAAGAAGCCTTTCATATCCTCCTTTAGATCTGGTATATGTGTCCTTGGTCTTCGACACATAATACCAGTACCTAAATCTCCATCTATGCTTGTATATTGATACAGACATAACGACAGACACCACCAGTGTCAGAGTAGAGCTTACTGTTATATACACATAGAGATTACTACGACAGTTCCGATTTAGATCTCGGACCGACGACGATAATGGAACTTTCTTATAATTGTTCATTAAGAAACATTTATAGTTGTTTTTATCTGTAAAATTTATTTTTGTTGTAAAAACCCACCGAAAGAGCGGCAAACCTGCACATGAACAGTACAATGGATTTCCTGATAAATCAATTTCTAATTTATCGCTGTTCGATGCTATCAATAAACGTATTGCAGCAACATCTAAATATTGATATTCATTTTGTCATAAATTTATTAGTTTAAGGTTAGACATGTGGGAAATAGTGATGTTCCACCTAGTTAAACGATTAGAACTGAAATTAACAACTTGCAGATTTGACAAATTTCTAAATAAACAATGAGATACGGATGTTAATTTGTTTCTAGATCTGTCAATATGTTGAAGCTTAGACAAACCAGCAAATGCAATGTAGTTGTTTTTAGTGATGAAATCGCCAATTTCGTTCCCGTTCAAAAAAAGTGTCTTTAGTCCAATGAACGCATGGAAAAATGTCGGAAATATTTTATTACACTGGTTATGAGACAAATCTAGGATCTGCACTTTTGACACATTATGAAGAGGTACATGTAAATTTGTAAGTTTGTTGTTACTGATGTTTAGCATTTCGATCGTGTCTATTGAGTAGGTGACTGATGATATCTTCTCGAAAGAAAATGGACTGATATCCATTATTCCTACGGCTGTCAATTGTTTCAAATTCGGTGGCATAGGAATTGTGATATTGTGAAGAATCTTTTGTAACTTCGACGGGCTATTCTTCTCATTTTCGAAAGTCAGAACTGGATCAAGTCGGTATTGAATATCTCCATCGCCGAATGAATTGTGAATATTGTCACTTGTACTTGCGAAGTGATTTCCGAATCTATTATGATTTTCATAATACCTGTCTTTTGTTAACAAACAAGATGAACCTTTCCCGGAGTGTAGACGTGAACATAAACACACAGGAACTGTCGGCAGTCGGTCATTAATAACCCTTGGAAAAAATTTGCATAACTCAGAGTGATATTTTTTAAATTGACCAAATGTTGTAAAAAGTAAAGAAACGAGTTTGAAATATCTAGAAAATGTAATGACAACCTATTTTCCTTTGCCTCTATTTTCTCCAAGGTTTTTGGGAGATACAAAAAATGCATTTGCCCGCACGAAAAGTAAAATGTTTTGATTTATATATAACTCGTGTAAACTGGTATGTTGTAGTGGTGATATATCAGTTGCATATAGTACGGAACCATATACGGACGTCATATCGTGTAAATGATTTGCCTTGAAAGTTTCTATTTTTGTATATGGTAAGTCCTTTGTCACATTTTGAAACCCACACCACCCTAACTGATCATTGTGGGATATGTCAAGTGATTTAAGATGTGACAAAGAGGTAAATGTTCCGTTCTAAATTGTAATTAAGCTACAATTGGACATATCAAGGTGTTCTAAATAAGGAACATTTTCCATATAACCTTTGACAATGTGTATGGAACAGTTGCAATCCCTAGTGTTATAAAAGTTTAAAACTGTCAAATTGTGTAGGTTTATAAATCTCTTTCCTTGTGGTTTCCCATTCTGTATATCTATATGTAATTCCTTTAAAGAAATAAGATGGCTTAATGGTACGACTAGGTTTTCAACTTTTTTGCATCCAGTAGTTCGTGATATGTCCAAAATTTCCAACTTTTTCATACCTTTAAATAGTTTGTCAAAATAGATTTCTTTCGTCAGAGTAATATTATTATATGAAACGTTCAAAAAAGAAAGATTGGTTAAACCTAACGGTATTTTTCTGGAAATATTGACTTGCAGACAGCGCAACTCATTATACGATAAATCAAGAGGTTTTGAAGATAATTGAAATCTGGAAAGTTTCCTTTTATTTCATTGTAACTCAAATCAATCTCGGAAACTTCTTCAACAAACGTAGGAGCTTCTGTTAGCTTTAAATGTGAACAGTCGGCTCTAAGGAATTCTTTGTTATGTGTACAGCTACAGTTGCTATTTGTTGAACAATTATTCGCAGTGAACGCATCAAGAAGTCCTAAGATAATTAGAATAGCAAAGCTCTGAAAGAATACAAAACATTACAGAATAATAAGGTTATCAGCCATACAAGTAAATTGTAAAATGAATGTTGGAATATTTAGATCATAACAAAAGGATTTTAAGTACAGAAAATAGAAGATACAATGGTTATATGGATCACTTACCTTGTGATTAAAGTTCAGACAGGATAGCTAGTTGAAACTTCTAGATACTATGATGTGACATTGAGACGGTCATCTCGTTCTCATGACATTGCAATCAAATATTAATGATAAATATTCTCACGACTTATGTCTTTACCACGAAATGCTATCTCAACATTACGATAAATTATGTACTAACATTATGCTACGGGACTTTTGTTTTAGGAGTTAATGTGTGTTTGAATGTTGAGACGTACCTACACGGTGAGAATAACTACTTGTCTAATTTCTTGCATTAGATTTCGTAAAAAAGACAAACAATTTCTTTTGAAATACCTTTACCAATTCTGCATTATTGCTGTCGACAGTTTTTCCGGTTGTTTTCCACCCGCTTTGTCTTTTTGCCTCTCGGTTTATGGCCCTTGACAATTCTGTTGGGTAATTTTGTTAGTACTTCATTTTGAATAAACAATGCAATCCAACACATGACAATTAATTTTTAGTGCTCTGCTCAGTTTTATACCTAAAGCAACTTAAGTATTAAGTTTTCGATTTTTTGTGTGAAACAACTCACTTGAATTGATTTTATCTGCACTGAACAGACTTAAGTTGTCGAAATATACAGAAACTCAATTAACAGTAACTTTGGTACTTTGTTATTTATTACCACAGAGTCGATGCCTCTGCTGGTGGACTGTTAGTCCCCGATGGTATTCACCGACCCAGTAGCCAGTACATCGGTGCTGTCCCGAAACCGATTTTTTTTTTTGGAAACTTATAATATCTAAATTTAACAAAATTTTGTTCAAAACTAGGAGTATCTCCATCTTTCATAGCTCTGTCCTTAGATGACTTTGGCTATTCTATTTAGATCCTATTGGTTACTTGTTCTCTATCAGCTTTTATACATATTCCGGTATATGAATTTCCAAATGTTTGGATTTCATATGCACTGAAGAAACATATGTTGTCGAAATTCGCTTATGCAGAAACTAAGTTAACAGGAACTTTGTTATTTTGGTATTTTGTTACTGATAGACCATAATGGTCCTTATAAAGGCCTTCAACTACAGCATGTATACTTTATTATTTATAAATTGTTTTCGCCATGACTTTAGAAAAATTAAAATGGGTACAGCGTTGATACTTGGACCATATGTGAAATGCCTTATGTCTATTCCACTGAGATCATGAACATTTTTTTCCACTTAGTTACGGAGTTGTCTGCTCAAATACCTTGAACTTTGTAGGCCATCGGCTGACATCCCTTTCCCTGCACCCCTACTTCCCATCTAGACTAATTCTTCAGTCTCATGCCCCTTTTTCAAAATAAGAAATGTTTACATGAACATAACCTTCATGCAAAGACAGAAAAGGCCCACTTTCATAGTACAGCGCTTAAAAATCTGATATTTTCGTTTTTACTTAAGTTTCAACTTTTTAGTTCCTTAATTTTTACTATAGATAGATGAAATATACAAAACTTTGGTATCAAATGAAAGCCTGATACATACTCTTATAATATATATGAATTGGACATTTAACGCCTTTTTTATGGTTTGGGGATACACAAAATGCAAAATTCTATCCAAAAATGTGTACATAAATGGAATTTTCTGTTTTCGAGAATTTCCACTGATTTTTTATTAAGATGTAAATTTCCATTATAATTCATACATATTTGATATTACTGATTATTTGGATTTCGTTTTGCTTTATGCATTTTAAACATTTTTCGAAATTATGGATTTCCTTTGTTTTGGTTCTAGTGCTGGTGATGAGGAATTAATTTCCGAAATGGCCATACATCTCATTAAAGTTATTGCAGTCGCAATTAACATATGTGTTAGGGTCTCATGTTCATTTACTCCATATCATTTCGTAAAATATATAACCTTAATATAGGGATGGTTTTTCGTTAAAGCATACCTGACCTATGTTGTTGTTCTTGTTTAAAGTGTGTGTGTCATTTTTCTTTCCTGTGCCGCAAGGACTCATTATATGTTCTTGTGTGCCGTACTCATGTTATTTGCTTGTTTCTTTGTTTTTCCGATGTTGCCATTGTCCTTAAACTGACGATTCGGTTCTTCCTTACTTTGATGAGAATACGTTTTTACACGTTTAAGACAAACTACAGACATACAGAATGCAAACTTGTAACCCCTTCCTATAAACAAAAACACTACTTATTTAATTTTATTTCGCTTCAAAAGCTACCGATTTACGATAAGTATGAAATGAGACTCACTTTAACTATTACCTACACACAGATACTTACTAGATACAAATAACATCATGCCTAATTGGGTCGTGTCGGCAGTTATTAATACCAAACAAAACAGGCAAAAAAGGCAATGTTTTGATTTTTAGAATTTCTAGATTTTCATCATCTAAGTAATGTGAGAAAAGTAACACGTTTAATGGTTTTGTCCGCGGGTTAGCAAATGACATTATCTAATCAAGTACCTAATACATAACAAAATACTGAAGTTACTGTTAATTTATTTTCTACATATGTACATTTCGAGATTTTATGTCTCATCAGTGCAGATCAAACCAAAACATTAGAAAGTCTATTAACCAGAAAACGTGTTAATGCTGATAGAGAACAACTAACTAAAAGGATTTAAATAGAAAAGTCAAAATTCAGGTAAAGACAGGGCTATGCATCAGGGAGATACTCCTTAGTTTTAAACAAAATTTTGCAAAATTTAGATATTGCAAGTTTCAAAACAATCGGTTTTCGGGTCAGCACCGAAGTGCTGACTACTTGGTTAATGAATACCCTCGGTGACTAACAGTCCAACAGCAGAGGTATCGGCACAGTGGTAATAAATAAATAAATACCTTAGATACTGTTAATTTATTTTCTGCATATGCGAATATGTACCTTACAGATCTTTCAAAAACATATATGCCTAAATGACGGTGTGATGGGTGCTGTTAACAGAACAGGACACGCTTACCCCTCCGGGGCACCTGATGTCACTCTCAGTTTCATGGGAGTTCACACTGAGTGCCTTGTTTTTTATTTCTGTGTTTTGTAGCTGTCTAACGTCATTGTTTTCTGTGTTCTAATTTGGACTTCAACTTTTGTAAATACTACGCATTTCTTCCTCCGGTATTCTACTGTCGTTGTTTCGCAATAAGCAAACGGAATTATGTCTCAAAGATAAAATAATGTTTATTTTAAACTTTTAAGAGAAAATATTTTCATGAACATTTGGATATTCACGAAATAATCTCTAATATTGAAGATCTAACCTCTAAATTGTTCTCCAAAATACAAAAAAGCCTTGTAATGTGAAAATTAAGATTTTGACTTAAAGTTATCTCCTTTTTACAAAATACTTGCTATTCATCTTTTGAAGTGAGTGGTTGGAAGTGGAAAGAAAATGATATTGATAATGGTATCAATACAAAATTGGAGTTTTTTGAAATTCTAGAATTTACTAGTGTTTTGTGATTATTTGTGATTATCTTACAAAATATTACACTGATACCCATAAAGAATGTAACTATAATTTCCCAGTTTTTGTAGAGTTTCAGTTATTTCAAACATTTTCGGTCATGTTATCCCTTAAACGTCTAAAAAATATTATTTGCTGTATTTTGTTTATAATTACACGATCTTAATATGATAAAATGTATGGTAAAGTCTTGGGAAGACATTTAACATATTTTTATATCAAGATTTTAATATGAATTTAAACTACTCATAGATAAGATAAGTCAAAAGAAGGAAAAAAACTGAGGTGCAAACAAAATAGTGAAAGATCTGTTTTTTAGGTATATTGTAGGTACTTACTGTTATCTTTTTATTCTATATCTAAAAGTTTAGTCATTTAAATTATGTTAACATCATGTTAATGAAAAAATAGAAAGATATAGAGTAAATGTACATGGGACAAAATCCCTATAAATACATGGTAAGATGTTTTATAACAAAATACCGAAGTGACTGATAATTTATTTTCTGCATATGCGCATTTCGACAACTTATGTCTCATCAGTGCAGATAAATCGAAAAATTTGGAAGTCCATTAATCGAAAAATATGTTAAAGCTGATGGAGATATAAGGAAAAGGCATTGAAAGATTAACTTAACAACAATTGCAGAATATGGAAATGAGATGCACAAGGGGATCGAAAGACCATTGAACTTAAAAAATTTCAAGAAAAATAATCTTATAATCTATATATATACATTCAATTTGACTGGCATTTATGGTTAAAATAATAATTCCAATCTCTACAATGCAGGTGTATTAATTTTGTTAAGGTTATTTTAACCAATTACTGCAGGCTCATCAATATCAGCAAAATGGGAATATAGCCTAAATTTGAAATAGTCAAGTCAACATTATGAAGAGTTGGAATCGTTTGTCCATTTGCAATGAAAAGTTGTATTTCACTTTCATCTAGCAGTGACTGTATCAAATCTGATAGAAGATCGAATCTAGAATTAAGGATTTACTGCGACATTAAGACCGTCTTGTTTTAATTATGTTTTAGTAAAAATGTTTATAAAAAATCCACAACTGTAAACTTAACTAAAACTTAATCAAAACAAAGTACTTTCCGTTCATTGTCCTGTCTTCAATTGTTTAATAGTAACTGATCAAAATGCAGAAGGTAAAAGAGACTAGAAGGTGACCGGACATGAAAGATGACAGACGCAAAGTAATGGATCGTGACTATAGCTAAGACTGACTGCTTGAGTCGGGTCGTGACAATAGCCAAGACTCACTGCTTGAGGCGGATCGTGACAATAGCAAAGACTGACTGCTTGAGTCGGATCGTGACAATGGCCAAGACTGACTGCTTGAGTCGGATCGTGACTATAGCCAAGACTGACTGCTTGAGTCGGATCGTGACAATAGCCAAGATTGACTGCTTGAGTAGGATCGTGAGAATAGCTTAGACTGATGGCTTTTTTTTGCTTTAGAATGAGCCGTTGTTTTGGTTCTAGTATGTTGGATACAGTTTTTTTTTTGTTTTTTACTTCTATGACTACTAAACTTTCTTTTCCTCTTACTGTTATCACACCAGAAGTCACATGATTTGTTTGCAGCATTATGGTTCGTACGTAAAAGCACTCAATATGGAAGGTATTAATTTTTTATCAGTAAATTGTGAGGGTTTAGGAGATATGGGAAAACGTAGAGATGTTTTTAATTACATACAAACTTACCATAATATTTATTGTCTTCAAGACACGCACTTTACAAAGGAACAAGAAACTTTTACTGAAAATATGTGGGGTTATGAATGTTATTTTAGTTCTTATACCTCAAATTCCAGAGGAGTAGCAATATTGTTTAATAATAATTTTGAATTTAAAGTTCATCGAGAAAGAAGTGATATTCAAGGAAACTTCCTACCATTGGATGTTTGAATTGAGGGTCATAAATTAGTCTTTATGGTCCTAATATAGATGACTAATCTTTTTATGAAAATATTTCAGAAATTTTAGATGACTTTGAAAATATTTCGTATGTGATTTGTGGAGAATTCAATCTTGTTATATTGATTGATTGAATATTGTTTAACGTCTACTCAGCAATATTTCAGCTATATCAAGACGAGAACAAGTTTGTTGATAAATAATCACTTTGGGGTATGGAAAGGGCCATGGGACGGGAAATTCTGACTGCCACTGGAAAAGTAGGGTGAAATCGTCAAGGGCGGGGAATTTAGCCTTGTAGCCGATCACCTACGGACCACCCCAAAGAGCTTGCTACAAGGGTTCTTTAACGTGCAGGAAGCGTGGCATTTCTCCCAACACGTGGACCTGAGTTTACATCCCATCCGAAAGATGGGTTGTGTATTTATTAATCCCGCACAACCACGGAATGGGTCCTATTTCTATATCCCGGGACCCTCGGGGTCAGCCTCCGTTTAGGAGGGGTCACACCCCGCAAGCCGGAGATACTGGGTCCTATTTCTATATCCCGGGGTTCCCTCGGGGTCCTCTGTTAGGATGGCTCCTACTCCAAGCTCAGAGGATGCTGCGGGCCTATTCTTCAGCCGGGACCGCGCACGGCGGCAATCTTGTTATAAACCCAGACCTAGATTATTATAACTATATAAATATTAATAATGAGAAAGCTAGGTTAAAATTACTAGGTATAATAGAGAATAAAGGTCTTGTAGATCCCTTCAGGGAAATACACCCTGAATTAAGAAGATATACTTGGAGGAAAAAACATCCTCTGAAACAATCTCGTTTAGATTTTTTTCTGATATCAGACAATCTATTACCGTCTCTAAAGGATTCAAAAATAGAGTCTAGCTACCGTGCGGATCATTCAAGTGTAAGTCTTCATTTAATATTTAATGACTTTAGAAGAGGTAAAGGGCTCTGGAAGTTTAATAACGTTCTATTAATGGAAGAAGAATTTTTAAATACTATAAAAGAAAAAAATTGGAAATAAAGAAATAATACTCTAATTATCCAAATAAATCGATATAAATGATATCAACGATTCTGAATTGGTACTTAATATCAATGACCAACTTTTTATACGACCGCAAAATATTTGCGGTCGTATTATGGTATGGCGCAGTCGTCGTCGGCGTCTGTGGACAGCATAACTTTGGTTCTAGTGGACGGATCATTTTCAAATTTTAGTATGGGGTGTCTTGGCACAAGCACAAGCCCGAGTTTTAATTTCGGGTTCCTGATCCCGCCCGTCTCAAAAAGGGGTAAAATTGGGTATTTTCGTGACTGTGGACAGCATTACTTGGTTTCTAGAGGACAAATTATTTTCAAAATTTAGTATGATGTTTCTTAGCACATTTTTTGAGCCCTGTTTATAATTTCATGTTCCTGGCCCCACCCGTTTTAGAAAAAAGGGTCAAATATGGTGTTTTCACATATTTTACTGTAGAATCTTTATTATTCATCGGATTTTGATGGGGTTTCTTTCAGTGTGCTCCTTAGGAAATTTCCAATCTGGAGTATGTCAGTGGATTTCATGTGGCGTATACCGTTCACGAGATAAATGGGGCCCGAAAGGGGGAATTTCAAAAATTTTATTTTTTATTTTACATTCAATTTTGATGCAATTTTTTGCAATGGATTGAAAAATTGATATGGTGCTGCATTTTTAATCACTTTTTTAATAACTTGTTTCCTTTCTGAACTATGAGGGGCCAAACGGGGCCAAAACTGCAAACATGCAGATAACCTAAAATAATTATTTTTCATCTGATTTAGATGGGATTTTTTTCTTTGGATTCCACTCAATGTAAGCTTTCTGTGGTATGTCAACAGATTTGTTGTAGCTCTTGCTGTTTCCAAGCTGTAAAGAGCCAAAACTGAAATTTTTGAAATATGTGAAATTTTTATTTTTAAACAGATTCTGAACTTATATTTTTTCTTTGGATTTCTCTTTATCAATAAGTGATAAAAAGGGTTGATTTTTTTCCCTAGTTTGTGTCCAGCTAATAACTGAGTCAAGCTCCTTTTTGTGTCCATCTATTTAATTTGTCAAGCTCTGCACTGTGTCCACATTCACCTTAATCTACACTTGTTCAAATTCCAGTGGTCGACATGCTGCGGTCGTATCATGCTGCGCTCAGCCCTTTATTTTAGAAATATTATTAATGGAAATTCGTGGTAAAACTATTGCCTGCCTACAGTTCACATAAAAAGAAAAAAGAAATAAACTTAGAAAAGAAGTTAATTGATGAAATACCCAGATTAGAAGACAATGAAATTAGTCCTGAAATTGATTTAGAAAATGAAAAGAGAGAATTAGAAGATTTAAGGCATAAAAATTGAGAGGTAATATACTGCGCTCAAAAGCACAGTGGATTACTGAAGGGAAAACCAACAAAATATTTTTGTACACTTGAATCCAAAAATTTTACCAGTAAAATTATTCCAAAAATTCAAAAAGATAATGGTGATGTCTTAAGGGATCAAGGGGATATCCTCAAAGAAGTCAAAAATTATTATCAAGACCTTTATTCTGAAAAAAAAAAGAAATAATCTGGCCTCTTAAGTAATTTATCTGAAAATTTGAAGAATTATAGTGTTCCGATTTTAACACAAGAAGAATCAGATATGCTTGAAGGCCCAATTACATTAGAAGAAGCCTCATTGATTCTAAAGAATATGAAAAACGATAAAAGTATAGGTTCCCCTGGGTTTACTGTACAAACAGTAGTTTTGAAAAGGGTCTTTTGTCCATAAGTCAGAGACAAGGTATAATAACCTGTCTCCCAAATGGATATAAACCAAGACAGTTCCTCAATAAATGGAGGCCTATAACATTGTTGAATACATCTTATAAGATTGCTTCAGGTGTTACAGCAAATCGTATTAAAAAGGTTTTTAAGAAATTAATAGATCCAGATCAAACAGGATTTGTGATTGGACGTTTTATTGGAGAAAATACACGTTTACTCTATGACATATTGCATATGACTGAAGAAAAAGAGATGCCAGGCCTTCTTTTATTTATTGACTTTGAAAAAGCATTTGATTCAGTTTCCTGATAATTCCTACAAAACGTTCTTAAATATTTCAATTTTGGGAAATCTATCCAAAAGTGGGTTGACGTTTTTTATTCCAACATCATTTCTGTTGTAAATCAAGGGGGTCATTTATCTGATTTCTTCACTATACAAAGAGGGTGCAGTCAAGGGGGTCCTTTATCTCCTTATTTATTTATTCTTTGTGCTAAAATTTTGGCAAAAAGACTGAGAAACAATAAAGACATAAGAGGATTAAAAAGTGTTAAATCTGAAAATAAACTATCACAGTTTGCAGATCATACTGCAGTGATATTAGACGGGTCAGAAATATCTCTTAAAGAAACAATGAAAGAACTGGAATACTTCAACGAAATCTCAGGCTTAATGATTAATTTTGCTAAAGCTCAAGTAGTCTGGATTGTAAGTATGAGATTTAGCCAAAATATTTTATGTCCTGAGTTTAATTTGTCCTGGGGTAAAGATAACTTAACTTACTTAAGAATAGACTTCTGTACTGATTTGTCAAAGATGATTAAAATAAATTATGAAAAGAAAATGAACGAGATAAACAAACTTTTGAGAAAATGGAGCAAAAGGAATCTTACTCCTATTGTTCGTATAACTGTAATTAAAACTCTTGTCTTACCAAAACTAACACATCTATTCTCAGCTGTACCTAATCCAGATCATAAATTCATCTAAGTTCTAAACAGTACATTTTCAATTTTATTTGGCAAAAACCAACTGGTTACGTTAATAAAAGATTTATCTGAAGGGGGATTAAAAATGAATGATTTAAATGCCTTTGTAAAGCCAATGAAAATGGTATGGGTACGAAGACTCGTATCTAATGAAAAACTGAAAGATGTTACAAAGCCACTTGGTATTGATTTTGATCTTTTGACAGATATAGGGGCAGACTATTTAAAGGAATGTTCTAAAAAATTTAAAAATTGTTTTTGGAGAGATGTTTCGAATGCATGGCGAGATATTCTAATAAGCAGTCATGACCATAGTATAAACTGGGATTATTATCTAATGTCTCCTTTATGGTATAATGAAAATATCAAAATAGACAATAGAAGGATATAAAAACTGGTTTGAAAAAGGGGTGAAAATTATTAATGACCTACTTGATGAAAATGGTAAAATATATACTCTTGAAAAATTTCAAGAAAGATATAAAATAAAGACAATTTTTTGAAATAATATGGCTTAACTCAGTGTGTAAAGAAATATGCCGAAAAGTTTCACAAAGACTATACATATCTATCAAAAATATTTTATCCGTACATACCGCAAAACATCTCTCTTTTCTTCAAAAACATGAAAGGCTCAAAAGATCTTTATAGAACACTTATTAGAAATTCGTCTGATCAACCAATAAAAGGAAGGTAATGGAAATGCTCAATATAAATGAAGGAGAAATGAGTTATATCTATAAAATGCCCTTCAAAATAACACGAAATTCACGATTACAGTGGTTACAATATAAAATAAACCACTTTATTCTAACAACAAAATCTTTCTTAACAAAAATAAAACTTATAAATAACCCTTTGTTTTCCTTTTGCAACAATCAGCAAGAAACTATAACACATCTATTATGGGAGTGGCAAAAAGTTCAAGCACTTCTTGAGAATCTAGAATGTTGGATGACAGAAAATTTTAATTTCCAATTAAATTATAACAAAAAATCCTTCTTTTTTTTTTTAGGTATTACAAATTCACGATAAAGTAAGTTCAAAATATTGAAATACTAAATTTATTCTTGTAGATGTCTAAAGCAAACTCCTTTACTCCCAGGACTAATTAACTCAATCAAAGAGCTTTGCTGGGCTGAAAAGTTGTCAGCAATTCTCTCTCAAGAAAGTGAAAAATTTGAAACAGAGTGGGAAAATTTTCATATTATATTTGATAATAACTGATTCATTAGTATTATCACCGGATTTTTTCTATCCTTTCAGAAATTTATTTTGCAGGATTTTTTTTATTGTGTCTCAATATAAAAAAGGCAAATGAATTAGATATAAAAAAACACACACAAATGAATTTCAAAATTATTGTTACAGTAATGCTTAAACAATCATGTGACTTTAAAACTTCCATATTTTCGCATTTTTTTTCTCTCCCCTCAATTCTTTCACCCTTTCTCTTTCTCTCTCTTTATCTCTCTTCTTTCTCAAACTGAAAACTTCTTATTTGAAAAAATGACAAAATTTGTATGACTATTTATATGTGGTAATGATATTAATTCGATTGTAATAATTGATACTACATGTAAATACATTTATAACTAATTGAACTGTAAAATTTACTTGAATGTTATATTTGATTGGTTTATCCATAGGTTAAAATTTCTTGTCTGAAATTTCAAATTCATTAAATTAAATACCCATAAGGGTATTATTAAACAAAAAATCATAATAAAAATATGTCCATGCAACCATTTTCATGCTTTACTGACCACGAAATATAGCAACGTTCAAAAAAGCTGCGAGGCGGGGCATTGTGTCCGATAGACACATATTCTTGTTTTCTTGCATTTAGGCTTTTCTTGTGCCGTACTTTTTGTGGATTGTGGCCACTGGTCGTAATTTTCTGTCATTGTGTTTTGTTTCCTATTATCTTTTTTCCCTTTAATTTTATTGTGCTAGCATTTTGTAAATAGAATATACGGATGTATTCTCCTGAGGGGTAAAATTTTCCTGCATCAAGTCTTTCTCGAAACCTTTATTTTTTGAATGCGAAGACCCGGGGAAAAATCATTTTTGAGGAAAAAACCACATCTCCGTGTTCATTTTTTTTTGCTGTCATAATTTCTACTCTTTAAACAACCCTACCACACAATAAATTGAAAACAGTAATAACAGATTTAATACATCAATGTTTCTGCAATAACAAAGGAGAACGCAGATACACCTTTTTAGTGGTAGGGAAAGACAAGACACATTTTGTCAAGAACCACATTGATTAAAATAAGCATTACACCGAGACTGACGTAATCAAAATGTTAGAATTTTTGATCGACAATATTTTTTGTCAATTCCCAACCGACAATAGGGATTCTTATGGGAGCTAACTGTGCGCCACTTTGAGATTACATTTTCCTTTACTCGTAGGCCAAGTATTTACAAACTCTTACACAAAGGAAACAAAAGCATTTAGCAAAGTCCTTTAATGTCAGCTTCCGCTACATAAACGTTAAACCTCTTCTACATCAGATCTATCCCTGTGAGCTTGAAATTTAAGAAACAACTGATACACCTTCTTCAGCTTCGTACCTAGATCTTTTGTTGTATATGGATGTCGATGGACGTTTGAAATCTAAGCTATATGACAAGTGTGATGATTTGATTTCCCAATTGTATTTTAATTTCCCAATTGTGAACCCTTTCTTAGCAGCAATATACCTACCTCTTCAGCTTATGGAGTGTACATTTCACAGGTGATTCGTTACTTTAGAGCGTGTCGTTTGTACAGTGATTTTTTGAACAGAGCAAAAACACTGTCCCAAAAGCTGCTCAGTCAGGGATTTGTTCAACCTATGTTAATTTCATCCCTTAAGAAATTCTATGGCCGTCACCATAAAATCATGACAGATATGACGTGTCATCGTCCCAAATGAAAGTGGACATTTTCAGCTAATGCACGTCTTCCCGGATTTGACAACCGATTTTGACATTTTCCTAGATTGACTCACAGTGTGAAGAGTGCTGCTAACAGAGCAGGACATGCTTTCCCTTTCGCAGCACCTATTGTCACTCTCAGTTTCACTGGAGTTCACACTGTGAGTGCCGTTGTTTTGAATGTTGTGATCTCTATATCTGTGCTTTGTATCTGTCTAACGTCATTGTTTTCTGCGTCTATCGTCATTGTTTTCTGTGTCTAACGTCATTGTTTTCTGTGTCCTCGTTTTGGCCATGTCTTTGGACTTCTTTTTTTTTTTTATTTTTATTATTATTTTTTTTTTATTATTATTATTTTTTAAACCTCTAGAGTTGTAGGGTTTGTGCGGATTTCATCAATTTTTGCCTATTTTGGGGCCATTTTTGGAAAAAAAGTCGATTTCTAACATCAAGTTTTTTTTTCATAGTTTCAGCAATATTGCTAGATCTCGTGAATCTGGAGAATTATCATCAATTGAAAGCATAGTTCCATAATGATATATGAAAGTTTTGTTAGAAAATGTTGCTTTTTTGGTCAAATTAAAAACATAGTAAAATTTGTAAAAATCAAGATTTTTTCAAATTTTCCATCATTGAAACCTTCAAAACTCTCAATTTTTGTTTTTAGTAGTTGGACAAGTATATCTCTAAGAATTTAAAAAAGATATCATATGGATAAGATGCATATTTTTCTCGAAAAATGATTTTTATTATCCCTACCCAAAACATAGGATAAATTCTCAACTAGATCAATGGTAAAATACGGTAAAATTACAATTCCCGTTTATCGAAACTTCTGATCATAATTTGTTGACACAATTTGGGAGGGTCATTATATAACATAAATCAATGAAATATTTCACTCTTAAGGTTTGTTAAAAAATTAGTCATAAACGAGATTTAAACGGACTGAAACCTCCTTAAAATGCATAAATTGCATAATAAACGGTAAATTTTATTCATACTGAAAGAAGTACATTGTGCATATATTTGATATTAGTTATATATGATTTAATGATAATTTCATTTGCATATTGCAATCATTCAATTTTGAAAAAAATATACAAAAAAAAATTATCAACTTGTACTTAACACTTCAAACCCTGTTATCTCCTTACCCTAACAAAATAAATAAATCATCGAAAGGAATAACGAAGAAACAAATATCTATTGAAATGCAGTAAACAACGACATTTTACAGACCGACAACTATGGTGACGAAGGAAGAAGAGACATTGCACACCACTCGCCTGCTAAATACTGATCTAACAAGATTTTCCCAAAGGTTTAAATGATTAACCTGAGGCGACAGCCAACTAGTACAAAAATCATTCATCTGTGTGTTAAACTACGTTGTTAATATCAATTTGATGTCTGACACGGTTTTCAAGAATAAACAATCTTAAAGATTTTCCCAGAGTTCTATATTTTTTCCAGGAGTTGGCTATTTTTATTTCTGATTTATTCAAATATATAGATCTTGGTAGATGATCATCATGTTACCATGTTTAATTAATATAAACTTGATATATGAAACAGTTTTGAAGAAGTAGTAATTTTCCCACAGGGTGTTAATTTAAACTATGTTCACCGGTGGGCCATATTGGGTGAGATGTGAACCTGTCAGACATATGTAGAAATTGTAGTTCTTAAAAGCTTAACACTCTTGCTATGTTAAACTGAGATCTGCAGTTGCCGCCATGTTGGATATATATCGGTACTAAAATCATTCATTTGTTGTATAACCATTATGTTTCCATGCCTAGTAAACATAGGAAATTGATATAATCTAATTTTCACAAGTCTTTATGAAATATGCATTGACTTCACCTTCCAATAATCAGCTTCCCTTTTCTTTATAGCAACATTCCAAAAGCATCGGCTTATCTCCCAACTCATTTGCTACTCAAGGGCTTATTGTCGATACATTTACTATCCTGATAAAGATCAGTTGCTTACAAATAGGTTATTTAAGCAAGGGTGTGTTACTCATAACTTGAAGTCATCACTACAGACGTTTTACGGTCGACATCTCGATCTTGTGGGCCGCTATGGAATATCTGTTTCCCAGATGACAACAGATCTTTCTCTTTGTCGTTAAAGTTTGTTTTCCTCTACCGTATTTGACTTTACTACCGGAGTTGACATGTTAAACACCGCGGATGTCTTATAAGAAGCAGGAGATGCTTCATCTACCAGGGCACCTGATCTGCCCATGGCTTTTGATTTGGTCTGTGTTGTTCATTTTTGTATATGTGTGTGTCTTCATTTTTCTTTTCTGTGCCGTTCTCATGTTATTTCTTTGTTTCTTTGTTTTTTAAACGTTTCTATTGCCTTTGGTTTGTTCGTTGTAGATTGACGATTCGGTTCTCACTTATTTCCAATTGTATATCAAATGCCACCTACTTTCGATTAAAAAAATATGATAGAATATTAAACCTAAAAATTACCATGATTATTTTTTTTTATTTTCAAAGTATAATAAAGAGAAGGTTTTTAATGAAAAACAACATTTTAAGAACGGACGCCTCAAATGAATTACAATTCAATCGTTAGTCAGAATAAAAGAAACAAACTTTCAAGGGCCGACACAATTAAATATCTTTATTTTGCTAACCCGTATTAATTTCCGTTCACCCTCGAATGCCAACCAAAAGTGAAGATAACAAGATGTGTTTGTGAAACACTGCATATGCCCCCAGATTCTACAGTCAAATATATAAAAATACCCAATTTTACCCCTTTTTGACCTCTGTGGCCTTGACATTTGTTCTGACCTAAATCTTTTTGCATATTTAAGTTCCTCTTGACTAGACCTATACACTTGCCAAGTATGAAATGCCTACCTTGCATAGTTCAAAAGATATAACCAAGGTTAAAGTTTCGGACGCACAGACAAACAAACAGACAGACAGGACAAAAACAATATACCACCATATCTTCGATCTGGGGGCATAAAATACATTTTAAAGTGCGCCTCTCATAAAATAACACATGCTTTGTTTTGGGTCGTTTTAACCTGGATATGGGATGTTGTCTCCTTGGCATTTACCCCATTTCCTTCCTTTTTCACATCTGTCAAAAACAAAATATTACGTAGCCATTTCTTGTTGGTTTTCAGAGATTTTTCCTTTTTAAAAGTAGCATCATTGCATGGGTGTTTATTAATTATTTGTTCATAACTGCTGTATTTCATTTAATCTTTCTATTACTTTTACATTTCAAAAATGAAGATTTTCAATGCAGAATTTAAATTCACAGTAACTTCGGTATTAAGTTATTTGTTACCACTGGGTCGATGCCACTGTTGTTGGACTCTTAGTTCCCGAGGGTACTCACCAGCCGATTCTATTTGGAACCTTACAATATCTAAATTTTTGTAAATTTTGTTGAAATCCAAAGAGTATCTCCCTAATGCAAAGCTCTGTCCTTAGCTGATTTTGCCTTTACATTTAGATCATATTGGCTATTTATTCTCTATCACTTTTTAAACATCTTTGAGTTAATGGTTTTCCAAACATTTAGATTTTATCTGCACTGAAGAGACATAAATTGTTAAAATGTGCATATGCAGAATTTAAATTCACAGTAACTTCGGTATTAAGTTATTTATTTAAATCGTGCAAAAAAAGTTTAAACCAAACAAATATCCGAATAAAAAACTTAAATGTTATATTGCCTTCATATGACAATAGAGAAAACTTTTCATACTTAAATTTCGAAAGTGCAAGGGAGTTAATTAATGTAAATTGGTAAAATCGAACATGAATAGATGACAATTTCTGAATTGAAAATAGCATCTTAAAGGATATACAAGACACAATTTACTAACAAATCATAAAATAAATCAAAATTAAACAGGTAAAACACCAAATACTTTTGAAATACACAATAAAATGAAGCAATAGATAGTTAAACATAATGATATTGTGAAAGACTTAAAGTTAAAAATCTAACTGACTGGGCATATGAGCTATAAAGGAAAATCTAAACGATAAAAACTAAGGAATAGAGACGACATTTAAAAGGTAAAATATAAGGAGCAGAGACGACATTTATATACAATATATATCAGAGATAGAGATAGTAGGTAAAAGGAATAGAGACGACATTTTAAAGGTAAAAACTAAAGAATAGAGACGACATTTAAAAGGTAAAATCAAAGGAATAAAGACGACATTTAAAATGTAGAATTTAAAGAATAGAGACGACATTTACAAGGTGTAATCTAAGGAATAGAGACAACATCTAAAAGGTAAAAACTAAGGATTTAAAAGGTAACATCTAAGGAATAGAGACGACATTTAAAACGTAAAAACTAAGGAATAGAGACGACATTTAAATGGTAAAAACTAAGGAATAGAGACGACATTTAAAAGGTAAATACTAAGGAATAGAGACGACATTTAAAGGTTAAATCTTAAAATAGAAACGACATTTACAAGTTATAATCTAAGGAATAGAGACGACATTAACAAGGTAAAAACTAAGGAATAGAGACGACATTTAAAAGGTGAAACTAAGGAATAGAGACGACATTTAAAAGGTAAAAACTAAGGAATAGAGACATTTAAAAAGTAAAAGCTTAGGAATAGAGACGACATTTAAAGGGGAATAACTAAGGAAAAGAGACGAAATTCAAAAGGTAAAAACTCAGGAACAGAGACGACTTAAAAGGTAAAAACTAAGGAATAGAGACGTCATTTAAAAGGTAAAATATAAGGAACCGAGACGGTATCTTAAGGGTAAAATATAAGAAATACAGACGGCACTTAAAAAGGTAAAATATAAGGAATAAAACATTATCTACAAGGTAAACCATCTAAACAATGAATCTGAAAAGGAACAAGAAAATTACACGGATATGTATCTGGCATCCTGGCGATGAAATTATGTTATACTTGTTGGGATTAATAAATTTTATGAGAATCAAACTTGTAGTTTCTGAGAAATCAACTAAAAATGTGGATGTTAAACTCGAGTGGCACAAACAAACGAAAAGACCGGAAATCTATATGTCTCAAAGTTTGCTGTTGCGGAGTAAAACAGTGCAAAGGTTCAATTTAAAACAGATAACAAATAAAAAGTAAAAAATCAAAAAGGTAAAATCTAAAACAACTTAAAAAATATAAAACACCTTCAGCCTATAATGTTAAAAAGAACAAATATTACTGAGAAGTAAAGATAAAGACCGGACACTTTGCTTTGCTCCAACTCGGAAGATTATTATTCCAATGAGACACTGAAGCAACAATGATACTGTCAACATCATCTTCTGCTAGATAAGAAAGGTCATGAAAACGACTTGACTGACCTTTGACAAGCTTGAATAAGGACTTCTTTCCTATAACAAAATGCACAAGTGGTGCCACATCCCGTACGTGCATGTGAAAATGGAAGAGGTGTACCACTTGCCAAATGGCAATTACAATGGAGTGTATGGGTATAGATCGACGATTTTCTTTCATATTCCGAACCGATCGAGTCTGAATCAGCATTTCTGGTGGGCTTTTTAGATGAGGATAAAAATGAATCGCTAGAACAAGCACATCTGTATCATCTCTGTTGCTTAGATTTTACCTTTTAATATCGTCTCTTTTCTTACATGATTCATTATGTTTAAATATTGTATTGTATTGTATTGTATTGCATTGTATTGTGCATTTCAAAAGTATTTGGTGTTTGACCTGTTAAATGTTCATTATTTTTCCTATTTTATTAGTAATGTTTCTCCTGTATATCCTTTAAGATGCTATTTCCAACTCAAAATTGTCATCTATTAATGTTACATTAATCATACATATCTAACACGGGGAATTGTTTTACCAACTCCACACAGCATTAAAAGACAAACACCTGTATTAAATATTTTACGAAAGGATATGGAATAAATAAACATGAGACCAACTGCAATAATTTTAATGAGCTGTATGGCCATTTCGGAAATTAATTACTCATCAGCAGCACTAGAATGCTTTTATGATTGTTTTGATCACATAACAGAATTTCTTGAAAAATTACTATAAACTTAAGATTGTCTTCTTTGGTTTAATCTATTCAAACATTTACTAATTACAAAAAACAGGATAACAGAAAACACCTACAATGACGGGGAACTACAATTCACAAGCGAAGAACACTAAAAACAATAATGAAAACAAGAGACAAACATAAATAACGATAGGAAGTTGGGATAGCCGGACTTGGTACCAGCACTAGCAAAAGCCAGCCGGTTAAACCGGTTTATGGGTAAGGGCTAATGCATGTTACGGTTTTACGGTTAATGCATGTTCAACAGGTCTTAATTGTTATCCCCGCACTTTCGAAGAAAGTTCGGGATATTGTTATACCCTCCTTCTGTCTGTCCGTCCGTTCCGTTACACTTTTCTTGTGACTCAAACTCCTCCTACATTTTTGAATTAAGGGATTTAACTTTGTTGTAGAATTGTTGCATATAGTCTGTAGATGCGCAATAAGCTTTCGGAATTTTGATATTGCTCTTGATGCAAAACAACGGCAGTAGAATACCGAAGGCACAAAGGGGTGAAATTCACAAAAATCGAAGTCCAAAGACAGGGCAAAAACGAGAACATAGAAAACAATGACGTTAGACACAAAAACAATGACGCCAGACAGACACAAAGCACAGAACCAGAAACCACAACATTCAGAACAAAGGCACTCACAGTGTGAACTCCAAAGGGTAAGCAAACAAGAAGCCCAAGATGTCAAATTTTTACACATGTGGCAAGTGACACAAACTCCTCCTACATTTATGGATTTAATTTTGTTGTAGAATTGTTGTATAAAGTCTGTAGATGCGCAATAAGCTTTCGGATTTTTTTTTATCTTTATCTTGGTGCAAACAAGAGGCCCCAAGATGTTGATTTTGACAAAACCCAAAGATGTGGATTTTGACACATGTGGCACGTGACAAAAAACTCCTCCTACAATTTTGGATTTAGGGATATAATCTTTATGTGGAATTGTTGCATAAAGTCTGTAGATTTGCAATAAGCTTTCGGAATTATGATTCCAGTTCCAAATTTGGTAAATTTTCCTGAAAAAGTCAAAGACTCATATTTTTTCATAGAAAATTAGATTTTGAAAAATTAGAATTCTAAGATGCGATTCCAAGTTTGGTAAATTTCCTGAAGGTCTCAAAGACCACTTATTTTTAGTTAATCTATCTGGCAACCATACTTAAATAATTTGTTTCAGTTTTTGACAAACATTTTAACTAAATGGATAAAAAAATATTTGATTCCGATTTTGGAAAATTTCCTGAAAGTCTCAAAGACCACTTATTTTTTTTGGAATTCTTACTAGCAGCCGTACTTAAATAGCTTCTTTAATTTAGGACAAACACTGTCATCAATTGGATTAAAAAAATATTTGATTCCAGTTTTGGTATATTTCCTGAAAGTCTCAAAGATCACTTATTTTTATTTAGAATTTTACCTAGCAACCATACTTAGATAGTTTGTTTAGTTTAGCACAAACATTTTAATCAATTTGATTTAAAAAATATTTGATTCCAATCTTGGTAAATTTCCAGAACGTCTCGAAGACCACTTATGTTTTGGAATTCTACCTAGCAACCATACTTACATAGTTTGTTTAGTTTAGGATAAACATTTTAATCAATTTTATTTCAAAAATATTTGTTCCAATCTTGGTAAATATCCTGAAAGTCTCAAAGACCACTTATGTTTTGGAATTCTTCCTAGCAACCATTCTTAAATCACCTCTTCAATTTAGGACAAATACTTTCATCAGTTGGATTTCAAAAATTTATTCAAGTTTTGGTATATTTCCTGAAAGTCTCAAAGACCACTTATTTTTTGGAATTCTACCTAGCAACCATACTTTGATAGTTTGTTTAGTTTAGGAAAAACATTTTAATCAATTTGATTTGAAAAATGTTTGATTCCAATCTTGGTAAATTTCCCGAAAGTCTCAAAGACCACTTATTTTTTTGGAATTCTTCCTAACAACTATATATCCTTAAATTCTTTTTGTAAGAATAACGACTATCAATAGTTTGATTTCAAAAAATTGAAAAAAATTATGCCCAGGGTTTCTGTGTCAAACAGGTGGTGCTGGGATAGCTGTCCTTCCGACAACTTCTAGTTTTTTAATACATTACTTTCAATGAATTTTGTCCGCCAAAACATTGAAGACTTTAAATTCGATGGAATAAATAAATAAAAAATAACAATGAAACTTCGTTTTACAATTTAATGATTTATGATAGAAATGTTTATTCTATCAAAATTATTCATTTTAGTCTTCGATGGAAGACGTGTGTAGCCTGCCCTGCTGTTGCCAATAAAATTTGGTCAGGGAAACACAATTATTTGTAAGTCACTATACAGGACGTGGATGTCCGACAGACCTGAATTCTAAAAGTGTAATATGGGATATATTAAAGTCACATACACATGTTTTTAAATGATGGCTGCGATTTGTAAATGCTGCGAAGAGTGTTATTCAAATCTTTACCATTAACAGTACTGAAAATACCCCAAGTCGGTTAATAGGAAGTAGATGTCCGATAGACCTGAAATGATAAGCGCAACATGGAATCCCCATATTTTCAAACAGCTGTGATTTGTAGTTGCAGAGATAAGTTTCACGAAAAATTGGAAAAACACAAGCCAAGACGACTAAAGTTATCCCGATGTGTCACCAGGAAAACTTTAAACTAAATGTTTATGGTTCAATTATTTCGTGTTGTTATTCCAGCTATCACCCTTCTCCAAAATATGTCTCTGTTATCAGCAGGCACTTCAATATAGGTTTTATTGTTACTAGCATTCAATATGACTTTCGGTGTTTTATTGTTCGGTTTGTAATTCATGAACATCAACAGAATGATATCATCCCCATCCCTAGACACGATACTTTCAGTCACACTAATGTTAAACTCATACATACACCAGCTTGACTTGATGAAATTTTCAGTGATGATACAAATCACCTTTCTACTGTTGTGAATAGCATTAACAATATTCTCTGCAATATTACATCCTGGGATAAAATCTCTTTCATGGATACAGATTTTCAATTTATGCTCTTTTTCTAAAACGTGCAATAATTCATTTCGAATGAAATCTCTCTCTGTTTCACAGTAAGAGATAAAAGCGTCAAACTTATAATCGGGAAGTCTTTCATATCCTCCTTTAGATCTAATGTTTGTACCTTTGGTCTTCGACACATAATACCAGTACCTAAATCTCCATCTATGTTTGTATATTGATGCAGACATAACGACAGACACCACCAGTGTCAGAGTACAGCTTGCTGTTATATACAGGTAGAGATTACTCCGGCAGGCACGATTTAAATCTGTGAAGGACACCGATAGTGGAACGTTCGTATTCTTGTTCGGCAGTGAACATTTATAGCTGTTTTTATCAGTGAAATGTATTTTGGTTTCTGTTAAAATCCATCGAAAAAGCTGTAAACCTGCACATGAACAGTAGAGAGGATTTCCCAATAAATCAATTTCTAGTCTATCGCTGGACGATGCTTTTAACAAACTTATCGCAACAGTATCTAAATACTGATATTCATTGTGTGATAAATCTATAAGTGTTAGGTAAGGCATGTTGTAAATAGGAATGTTCCATCTTGTTAAACGGTTGAAACTTAAATTAATAACCTGGAGATTTGACAATTCTTTAAGTAAACAGTTAGATATGGATGTTATTTTGTTCCTTGATATATCAATGTGCTGCAGCTTTGGCAGATTATTAAATATATCGCAGTTGTCTCTGCTGAAAAGTTCGCCTAATTCGTTGTCGTTCAGAAAAAGTGTCTTCAGTCCAACGAATTCACGGAATACTTTTGATGATATATTAACACAGTAGTTATGAGACAAATCTAAGGTATGCACTTTTGACACATTATACAGAGTAACTTGCAAATTTGTAAACTGGTTATTACTGGCGTTTAATATTTCGATAGTATCGGTTGTTAAAACGATTGAATATATTCCCCGGGAAAACATTGAATTGGGAGTCAATATGCTTACAGCTGTCAATCGTTTCAAATTAGGTGGTAAATCAATTTCAATAGATGGCGGAGGAATCCGTTGTATCATTAAAGCGCCGTCCCTTTTGCTTTTAGATATCGGAGGAACGACCGGATTGAGTTGATGCTGAAGTTTGTCAATATTCATATTGCCAATCATCTGTTCAAGGTGGTTTCCTGCTTTATGATAGTAATTGTTATATTCATCCTTTGATAGACCACAAACTTCAGGCCAATCCTTTGCGATCATTAACCTTGAATGTAAACACGCATGAATTAACGGTAGTCTGTCAACAGTAATCATCCGTTCTTTGAAAATGATCTTATAACTAACTTTGACAACTTTTAAATTGACAAAAGATTGTAAAAAGTAATTACCGGTGTCATACGAAAGCTGGAAATTGAATGACAATCTGTTTTCCGTCGCCTCTATTTTCTCCAAACTTTTTGGGAGATAAAACAATGTATTTAACTCCACATATTGTAAACTGTTTTGATTTATGTACAACTCGCGAAGACTGGTATTATGTAATGGTAATATATCACTTTTATAAAGTATGGAACCGAAATGAGACGCAAAGTCGTGCAAATGATTAGCTTTCAAAGTTTCTATTTTTGTGTATGGTAAGTCATGGGTCACATTTCGGAATCCACACCAGCCTAACTGATCATTGTGGGATATATCAAGTGATTTCAGACGTGACAAAGACGCCAGTGTGCCAGCTTCTATCACATTTATTTTGCAATTGGATAAATCAAGATTCTCTACATATGGAACGTTTTCGAAAAAAACTTTCACAATATGAATGCAGAAATAAAGGGGAATGGTGTTGTAAAAATGCAAAAACTTTAAATGTTGTAGTTTTAAGAATCCTTTACCTAATTGTTTTCCTCCCTGTATATCAAGATGTAACTCCTGTAAAGAAATGAGATGGCTGAATGCTACGTCTGCTCTGTCATGGTATTCAATCATTTGATATCCATTATTTCGTGATATGTCCATAATTTTCAACTTTGTCATACCTTTAAATAACTGGTCAAATATCGTGTCATTTTTAAGAAACAATTTATTATATGAAACGTTCAAAAAAGTTAGACGTGTTAAACCTAATGGAATTTTCGTAGAAATGTTTACTTGTAAACAGTGCAATTCATTGTGAGATAAATCAAGACGTGTTAGGTTTGGAAGATAACGGAAATCTGGAAAATTGACATTGATTTCATTATAACTCAAATCAATCTCGGTAACTTCTTCCACAAATGTGGGAGATGCATCCAGTTGCAAATGTGAACAGTCGGCTTTCAGATTACCTCCGTTATATTTACATACACACAGATGATGTGTGGAGCAATTATTCGCACTGGCGGTAACGAAAATTTCCACTTGAATTAGAATAACAAAGCTCTGAAAAAATACATAATATGGATTAATTACGTTGTTAAGCATGCAGTGTAATGCAGTGTAACAAACAACGGCAGTAGAATACCGAAGGAACAAAGGGGTCAAATTTACAAAAATCGAAGTCCAAAGGCATGGCCAAAACGAGAACACAGAAAACAATGACGCCAGACACAAAACAACGACGCTAGACAGGCACAAAGCACAGAAACAAAAATCACAACATTCAAAACAAAGCCCTCACAGTGTGAACTTCAGTGAAACTGAGAGTGACATCAGGTGCTCCGGAAGGGTAAGCATGTCCTGCTCTGTTAACAGCACCCGTCACACTGTGAGTGGGTCAATCCAGGAAAATGTCAAAGTCGGTAGTCAAATCCGGGAAGATGTGAATCTAGTTGAAAATGTTTAATTGCATTTGGGATACCGACACGTCATATCTTTCGATGATGTTATTGTGACGGCCATAGAATTTCTTGGGGATGAAATTAACATAGGTTGAACAAATCCCTGACTAAGCAGCTTTTGGGACAGTGTTTTTGCTCTGTTCAAAAAATTACTGTACAAACTACACGCTCGACAGTAACGATTCAACTGAAAAATGTACATACAGGCAGGAGAGGTAGGTATATTGCTCCTAAGAAAGGGAAAGTTCACAACCGGGAAATTAAAATCATCACGCTTATCATACAGCTTAGACTTCAAACGTCCATCTTCGTCAATATACAATAACAGATCTAGGTACGAAGCTGATATTGAAGTAGGTGTTTCAGTTGTTTCTTTAATTTCAAGCTCATTGGGATAGATCTGATGTAAATACTCCTTAAATTAAGGATTATTAAAAGAGAGTACATCGTCTATGTAGCGGAAGCTGAAATTAAAGGACTGGGCAAAATATTTTTGTTTTCTCTGAATAAGCCCTTGTAATAACTTGGCCTCGTACGAGTAAAGGAAAATTTTAAAATAACACTCTGCATGCGTATTTGTGGTTTAGTTATTTTGTGATTTGTAGTAACTCGTGACAATATTGTCACGACATAATCTTGTGAGAGAATAAGAATTTGCAAAAACCGATTTTAAGAGTTAAATTAGAGGATAGCATGCCTCTGCGAAGGTTTTGATATAACTGAGGTTTTTTTAGTAATGATGTATATGTTGCCTCCGCAAAATTTATTTTGACCGTGTACCCTCTACGTCAATGTCGCAAAAAAGAAAAAGAAAAAACTTATAATACACCAAAATCAATAACAAAAGGCACATCTTCAATATTTGTATGAACGATGGAAAAAAAATCTACCATAAAAGTGTACAGGGGGAGAGTAGCCCGGACAAACTGTGTACCCTCAATGTCAAATTCATTAAAATAATGATTAAGTTCAACAATGTAAATTTTTGTTTGTAAAATTCAACCAAACCAAAATCAATACATAAAGGCACATCTACGTTATATGTAAAATACAGGGCTCGTATACGTCAGGGCATTTCACATCCAAACTTCTATGGCAATACCATTTACAAAGCACATAAATTCATACATTGTCCTTCAAAACTTATTAATCGGTTGAACAAACTTATTCATAAAGGATATTAATACAGCATTATTGTTAAATCTTTACTTCTGGTTTTTATTGGCAAAAATATTGATCATCTCCTAAATGCTTTACACCATAAATAAATTTAAACAATTTTTCATATTGGCAATATTTGGCATTGCACAATATTATGTTCTTCTTTCATAATTGATGATGTTGTTATACCAAATATATTTAGAAGTATTTCAATTGAAGTTTCATTTGTAAGAAGGCTTGATATCATATTCAACGGAAATTATGTCCTTAGCTAGCTGTCATTAACAGCAAGCAGTTGTCCGGACAGTACCTGTGTGTTTTGTCTTCATGTTTTATGTACTTCATTGTAAGAGTACTCGTCTTGATGAGTTGGAATTTTTTCTAGTTTGATTTTTACTGTGAGTATTTTTGTGTACATTGTATTTATTTTTTAGCCATTCACCACACATAGGGGAAGGGTTTGGATCCAAGAAAACGAGTTTAACCCCGCCGCAATTTTTGCGCCTGTCCCAAGTCAGGAATATGTTGGTCATTGGCTTGTCCTTGTCTTCTAATAAAATTTTGGTTTCTTGATATTTGGGTTATTGGATGTGGTTTGTTATTCATTTATTCACTTTTTTATCTTTTTGGGCCATTTAGGGCTTGCTATATGATGTGAGGTTCCTCACTGTGTTGAAGACGGTGACCCCTAGATGCCTTGTTTTGGGTCGTTTTAACCTTGATATGGGATGTTGTCTCCTTGACCCCATTCCCTTTCTTTTTCATAAATAATCTAAAAATCTAAAAATAACAACTTCCTGCCATGGAAACTGTCGAAGGAGTTTGCAAGGTCAATCTGTGTACTCTTTTTGAGAAAATCGCAAAAATGACTGTACAGCATAGTGCCAAAAGTGAGTCAACTTTTTCAAATTTCCCTGTACACGTAATGTAAAACGGTCCCTTTTTAAAAATCCTGAGAGCTCGATTCTTATCCGATTTTTGTGAAATTTTCACAGTTAAATTAAACACACACCAAAAATTTCAATGTCAAAATTTACTATATATCTTTTGTAAATTGTGACGTAAAAATCAGCTTGTACTTCAATTGTGATAAAAGGGAAACAAATGGACTTATACATGCTCTTTGTTTTTCTTAGATATGGTGTACTTGTACATGAGATTATATCTCATGTGTACACTTTATTTATAACTATTATCTTAATTTATGTAAATTTTAAAACCTAAGGTTTAACTCCCTCCATCGTAGTTTTGTCCTTGGCTATATAGTATTACTGAGTATTTCTTTTGGTTTTTGCATTTTAAACATTATTGAAATTGTGGATTTCCTATGTTTGGGTTCTAGTGCTGCTGATGAGGAATTAATTTCCGAAATGGCCATACAGTTCATTAAAATTAATTGCAGTTTGAGTAAATGTATGTGTTATGGTCTCATGTTCATTTACTCCATATCCTTTCATAAAATATTAAAATGGTTTCAAAATTATGACGGACACGGTATACCATCATACGAACCGTCAAAGACAGACGTATAAAAATGAGCAAAGTCCTTGAACCATAAAACAACGGCAGTAGAACACCGAAGGAACAAAGGGGTGAAATTCATAAAAATCGAAGTCCAAAGACAGGGCAAAAACGAGAACACAGAAAACAATGACGTTAGACACAAAAACAATGACGCCAGACAGACACAAAGCACAGAACCAGAAACCACAACATTCAGAACAAAGGCACTCACAGTGTGAACTCCAGTGAAACTGAGAGTGACATCAGGTGCTCCGGAAGGGTAAGCATGTCCTGCTCTGTTAACAGCACCCGTCACACGGAAAGTGAGGCATACATGTTTTTGAAAGATCTGTTAGGTAGCTGATTGGTTAATGTCTTTTGC
>MJUU01028852.1:0-10441 GCA_002080025.1 Modiolus philippinarum
CGCCATACCATAATACGACCGCAAAATTTTTGCGGTCGTATAAAAATACCAAACACAATTGTAAATCGTTATGCTAAAATGTTTGTAAAACAATATAAAAATGTTTTACTTAAAGTATAAAAAAATGTTTGTCAGCACATTTTGTCAAAATGTTTTTAAATGTTTTCAAAATGTTTTTCAATAAGATAAAACGTTTAAAAAAACATTTAAAAATGGTAATGGCGCATTACAAGATACCCCGCCACGTTTCACAAAAATTCTAAGTTAAAAGGGGCATAACTCCAGAACTATGTGTACCGCTGAACCCAAAATCCAACCTGACCTAAGTTTTGTGGTAAACAACTTGCATACCAAGTTTGAAGACCTTGTGTTATTTCATTCACAAGTTATCTGTCGGAAACCCTGAAAATTGCAAAATTTCAAAGTTTCAAGGGCATAACTCCTGAACTCCACGGACCTTTGAACCCAAAATCAAACTTGACCTGAGTTTTTTTTGTAAACAACTTACATACCAAGTTTGAAGACCTTGTGTTATTTCGTTCACAAGTTATCAGTCGGAAACCCTGAAAATTGAAAAATTTCAAAGTTTCAAGGGCATAACTCCTAAACTCCTTAGACCTTTCAACCCAAAATCGAACTTGACCTGAGTTTTGTGGTAAACAGCTTACATACCAAGTTTGAAGACCTTGCATTATTTCATTCACAAGTTATCAGTCGGAAACCCTAAAATTCGCAAGATTTCAAAGTTTCAAGGGGCATATCTCCAGAACCCCTTAAACCTCTGAACCCAAAATCGAACTTGTCCTGAGTGCTGTAGTAAACAACTTACATACCAAGTTTGAAGACCTTCCGTTATTTCCTTCACAAATTATCAGTCGGAAACCCTAAAATTTGCAAAATTTTAAAGTTTCAAGGGGCAAAACTCCAGAACCCCTTGCACCTCTGAACCCAAAAATGGAACTTGACCTGAGTTTTGTGGTAAACAACTTGCATACTAAGTTTGAAGACCTTGTGTTATTTCATTCACACGTTATCAGTCGGAAACCTTCGGGGGGACGGACGGACTGACAGACGGACAGACGGACAGACAGACGGACAGACAGATGGACGGACACACAACTGAGGGTATCACATAATACCACGCCACTTCGTGTGGCGGGGTATAAAAAATGTTTCATTTAATGTTTCAATGACGAACAACCAATAAGCCTGGAATAAAATGTTTCGAAAATAAGTTGTGTTAGCTTGGACAATGTATAAAATAGGGGAAAAAGGAAACAAATAGATTGGAGCACTAAACACAGCATGGTATCTTTTAAATGACTTGAAAAATATTATAATCCTATATCCCAATGCAAAGATATCTATAACACTCTCTATACAAACATAAACATTCATACATATCATAAAGATTTTAATATTTCATTTTTAGTATGCCAGCGAAGCTGGCACTTATGGTAAGAATGTCATTCAAGTGTATATATTGGTGAAAACAATTTTTTTTTGCCTGTCATGTGACCTTTTTGTACGACCAAGAAATCAAATGACAAAGTCTACTTCATTCATTGGCTAATTTTATTTCTCAACATAACGAGAATCAGTTTGCTTATACATTTTTTAAAAAACTGTCAAATTTTTTACTTTTTGTTACCCAGTCAGCCCAAAGTATATTACTAAAACATTCTTCGATTACTTAAATCATAAGTCTCGAGTTTCAACGCCAAAACAATTCCCTTCTGGTCTCCTTTCCATTTCACGAGGTCACCATAACAGCAATCAGCTCAATCGGAAACTAGTTGGTGCTGCCATGGTGACATTGACAATAAACCACGACTTCCCGTTAGTTGTTTTTCCATAGTCCTATTGTTGTAGTTTAGAAATATGTTAATTAATTAAAAATCTTCTGGAGTCCTTTCCTCCATCCAAACGGTTTAAAAATAACATCGAATTTACTTGGAACATAATCGGTGCCTCTTCAGGAGCCCGGAGAAATTACGTTTGTTGTTACATGCCTCCTTGACCAAATAGCAATTTTTAAGAAGTCAACGAAAAGAAAGCAAAATGGCCTTTTTAGCTTAATCCTCCGTAGTAGACTGCAGACTCAGTCTGCGACCGTTCCCAATAAGACTTCAATGTATACATAGGGGTACCGAGGACACTCCAAGCCCCTCATAGAGAAATACAAGACCCCTAATGAACTTCACTGAAAATGAAATTACGAATGAGATAATGTCCTTGAAGATGAAATAATATCCCCTTTCCCTTCATTTTAACACTGGCCTCCTGTGATGCTGGCTATATTTTGACTGAAAACTTTCAAAATGAAATGGCATTACGCTTTTAAATAACATAATGCTCAAATAATTGTGAAAATTGGCAATCCTCAAATGAAGACAACTTGGCGTCTGCTACGTACGCTACACAGGAAATTGTAAAACTTCAGTTCAAGGACCGACAACTACGTTGGTCAAAGTTGAGATTGCAATGCACTCTAGTGTAGCATAGACTGGTCACAGTGACATATATGTTGGGGATTGTGAATCATGAATTATAATATATTGTGAATCATGATTTATGATATATTGTGAATCATGCATGAGTTATGATATAGGCTTATAAGGCTGAATACAAATTTGATATTTTCCTCTAATTTATTTAAGGGACTTGAGTTGAATTGTCAAGTCATGGACATACACTTATTTTTTTTCAAATTTGCTCAAAATCCCTTTGATTTTTATTTTTGCCCTTTGATCATTGGAAGTTTTGACAAACCTCGGTGATGGAAATTTTCCAAAGTTGAAAGGTATACAAGTTGAGAAAGCTTGGAGAAGGTACTATTCACACCAAATTTATAGCTCTGATAGGTCAGGCGTGGATCCAGGCACTTTGAAAGGGGGAGGGGTTCCAATTTCAAGTGAAGGAAAATTTTGGAGGTAATTTTTAGTAAAACATCAGGATATTCATTAAAAAAATCATGATTGTCCAAAAAAGGGGGTTCCAACCCCTGGGCCCCCCATTAATTGATCCGCCAATGTAATTGATAAGTCAATCGTTTTCTTCTACATAATCAATTGCCAGGTACGTTCGTTTGCCAGGCAACCTTTTGACTCATTTGGTAGACAAAGTCTCATGAATATTGATTATTTCCAACTTAAAAATTTTATCCAATTTTTTCCTTCATGACAACTACACAGAAAAAACGGATTTTTAAACATGTACAGAATATTCGTAAAAGTACATTTCTCCTCCCTTTGCATCAGGGCCATAAAGAATGAATTAACTGTTATAATAGTTTTACTTACAACATCAATTTCATAAGTCAAATTACTGTGAAAATAATCTCCATTGTGCAAATTCCATTTAACCAGTCAGTTAATTTAGCTGTCTATACCTGCAAATTAAAAAAGATTTCTACAATCATTTGAAATTAATTTATTTATAAATTTTTAATACATTATACATTTATTTTTTATTTAGATTATGATAATGAAAATTGATATAGAAATATTGAAAACTAGGCCTTCATGCTGTCGTTGACACTTGAGCCAAGTGGTATGCATCGTTAGGTTGCCACATGAACATAGGCTGATCACAGTAAATGTACTGTATCAGCAGCCTCTTCATATTTCTTTATTAAAAATAACATGACAAATGTTCATACAGTATTCATACAGATATGAAAAACAACAATAAAAGTGTTATTACATTGCTTGTATTACCATGTATTTGTAGAAACTTTGTCTCATTTGCATTTACTCCATATCCCTTCATTGTTAATTTATTGTACAAAGAAAAACAAAAAGAGCATAGCATGCTCTCTCAATATGACATATTTTATGCTGATGCAAGACACAAGTTGAATCAGGGAAATATGAGAAAGTGTAATATTTTGAGGTAAAAATACATAAAAATCTCATCATTTACCACTTCCTCACAATTTGATTTATTTTCTAACATCACTTTCATAACAACAAAAATATCTGTATATATGAACACTACCATGCTAGAGTTAGCAGAGCAGAGAGATATACTGAAAATGAATCTTGTATGAATTATTTATTAACCTAATATTTATAATTTAAGTATCAAGCACACATCTAAAATCGGTCATTTAATCTTAAATTGCATTGTAATTCATTCAATTCTAAGATTTTCCAAAAGTTATTTCATTTTGTGAATTCTGTGTGAATTGTCATTTACTCCATATCCCTTCGTAAGATATACTGACAGCTTTGTCCATGGCTAAATGATATCATGAAATACCATGAAATAAAGCCAATGAATCATGGACTTTTTTCATGGATAATTACCGTACATTATTTCACAATGAAAAAAATTTCATTACAAAGTTGTGTTCATGGACAATATTTCGTATGAAATTTTTTCCATGGGACAATTTCATGGAGGACAAAATGTATCAAAATTACAATTTCACCAAACCAGATATTGTGTGGATTGAAATTTGGTTATTGTTTTGGATAGTACAAAGAGAAAAAGCCATTGAGAATGTTATATGATAATAAAGTGCTCATTCCATTACTTATTATCAAAGGATAGGAACATAATTCTCACCTCAACAGTTAGATATGCTCTATGTACTGGTACCCTGGGTAATATATACATTCATATATGATACCTCCATCATGTACAAAATAATAACCATCATTGACCTCATGCTTAAGTATCAAGACTGAAACCGAAAACAAAACAAATTTAAATAAAGTATTTTGTTATTGATTATATACATAATTTTTTTTATTGTAAATAACAAGACAGCATTAAAAAAAAGACAATAGACAAGTGTATACTGCTTCCTGTACTTAGACTATTATAAAATACTGTAATGCCATTTTGTTACTGTCATTGTTCTGAACATTTTTGATTATTCAAGACTTATCTTAAGAGAACACTGACCTTGAATAATGTCGTTCATGAGCACAGAACTTGAATTACAGTATTTGTTGCTAACAGAATAAATGTTGCATAACAATTGATCCAAGACTGAACAAGAGGCTCTCAAGAGCCTGTATCTGGTCAATCTTTGGTGGTGTATGTACATAAAAATCAGAAAGTTTTTAGAAAATTTAATTAAAATTGTTCAAGCAGTATCAGTGAAGTTTTTCGAATGCAGTTTCCAAACTTCAGGGGAATATGTTAATCTACGTTCCCTGCTGGCAGCTATTTAACATAAAACTTTGAGGAGGGTCACCCAAGGACTTTCATATAAAAATTCGATTGAAATTGTTCAAGCAGTTTCAGAGCAGAAGATCTTTTTATGCATTTTCCACTGGGTCAAATGTTAAACTAAGTTTTGCTACTGGTGACCATGTCAGAAGACGGATAAACACCAAAATAACATTAGCTTGGTCAAAATCTCACAAGTTTCATTTTAAAAAAATGCAATGTTCAAATTGAATCCAATTTGTTGTTTTCCATAATATTTTTGTATGCATTTATCCTGAGGGTTCAACTCATCGCTGGCCGCCATGTTGGATGATGGATCAGCGCCGATGTAAAAACACTTGGTCAGTATCTCATAAGCATCATTTATGCTAAGTTTGGAGTAAATCTATTAAGCTGTTCTCTAGAAGTAGATCTTTTGTTTAATTAAGTTCACAGCTGGTGACACTTGGTCAGCACCTGACAGGCATATTCATGTCATGTTTGATTTAAATCCATTCAGCAGTTCTCTAGAAGATCTTTGTGTGCATTTCCCATTGGTTCCAATGCTGTTGGTCATGCAAGATGATGGATTAGCACCAAAGTAATAACACTTGGTCAGCACCTCATGAGCATCATCCATGCCAAGTTTGGTTCAAATCAATTCAGTTGCTCTCAAGTAGAAGTTCTTTGTATGCATTTTCCCATAGGGTCCAATGTTAAAATTAAGATCCCCGCTGGCGGCCATGTTGAATGATGGATCAGCACCAAAGTTACAACACTTGGTCAGCACCTCATAAGCATTATCATGCCAAGTCTGGTTCAAATCCATTCAGTGGTTCTCAAGAAGAAGTCCTTTGTATGCATTTTCCCATGGGGTCCAATGTAAAAATTAAGATACCTGCTGGTGGCCATGTTGGTTGATGGATTGGCACCAAAGTAACAATACTTGGTCAGCACCTCATAAGCATCATTCATGCCAAGTTTGGTTCAAATCCATTTCATGGTTCTCAAGAAGAAGTTTTTTGCATGAATTTTCCCCGCGGGTGGCCATCTTGGAAGAGGACGGAAAACTTCAGCGTGTTCAATTAAATGAAGATTTTGACATGCTAAACATTTTTGCAATTTAAACTTGACCTCTATCTCAAAGCATTTTTGAAATATAGGACAAAAAGTATGAAATCACGAAAACTTTTACCAATAAAGGGCCATAACTCATACAAAGGTGCTTGGATTTTCTTCAAAATTTCAAATCTGTTATACTTTATTTTCACACAAAATAAAAAACATCAAAATTTTGAAAATTTTATGGAAAAAGGGCAATAACTCTAAGATGGGTCATCAGATTTTCTTCAAAATTTCAGCAAGGGTAGATCTTGTCATCCTGATCATTTTTACCGATGTCAGATTTTTGATATCTGAGACGGTTTTTGAGTTATTTGCCAAAAACTGTAATTTACCCCTATGTTCTATTTTTAGTAACAGCAGCCAAGTTGTGTGACGTAAGACATAGAAAATAAAAAATTTGAAACTACATGCCCTAGTGATGATTCAGTTGAAGTTTGGTCCATTTGACCAAGTGGTTTCAGAGAAGAAGATATCTGAAAGTGAGCTAACGACGGACGGACGACGGACGGACGGATGACTGAGGCCAAGTGATGGCAATAGCTCACCCTGGCATAGCCAGGTGAGCTAAAAGGGCCAAAAAAAGGCCAATGTGAGCTATGAAATTTGTTCCTTTGGAACCTTGGACGGTATATACTATAAAACGCAACATGTACATTCAGATGTAATAGCGATATCCTTCGTCCAGGTGACATTAATCAAGGTGTCTTTTCAGTGTTTGCAATAGATTTTTCCTATTTCATAATACCATTTACGGTTTCATTTTTGTTATATTGAAACTGACAAATTTGGCATCGCCTTATATTTATTTGTTATACTGGCTACAAGTTTGATGGCAAGTATAAAATTTGAACCTTAAACAAGAGAAGGGGCAGCCGGAAACGAAAGCTAATCACCTGGCCTGGTTGTTCAATGTTTGTCTATTATTACAAGCACTCTACACAGTTGTAACATTTAAGATCTGGATTGTCACTTTGAGTCAGTCATGCAAGAAATTTAGGAACCTTATTTCAATCAGGAGCATATTCCTATAGCATACATGTATGTGTAAGCCAAAATAGAATCCTATGAAACAAGGATCCAGAAATTTTCCCACCCAATTTTGATCATTTTTGGTTGGAATGAAAATGTGAACATCCTCTGTACACTCCCTTTTTCAATGATGGCCATTTAAAGTACGTAATCAAAGCAAAGGTTTGATTTCGGCCTCGTATTTTGATGACTGCGATTAAGAAAGTACTTAATCCAGTTGATAATTCATGTTTATTAACTGAAGTGATACCCAAATGTCAAAATTCAGTTTGCGTTTCCTTCGATGACAAAAATGAAAGTAAACCGGAAATGATACATGTGTTGTAACCTCCAACAAAATCGGAAGCGATTATGAATGCATTGACTTCTTGGGGTATTTACAAAACTCAGTGAGAATAAAATATAATTTTATTTAGAATAATATGCAATTTTATCGATCTCCCAATTAATTTTACCAACACACATGCGCGATCAGTGAGTAAGTAGAAAGAAAGTGCCACTCGGTAAAATGATGAAATTAAAAAGGAAATGTCACGTTTGAAGTGAAATTACTTCTATGAAATATGGTCGAAATGAAACAAATGTTATTGGTATATCTATGAGATTTATTCCGTCTGGAGTTTATTTCATCAGGTGAGCAGTAAATACGTTCCAGGTGGAGATTATTTCACTGGGCGAGCTATGAAATTTGTTCCTTTGGAACTTATTTCACGGTGGAAAATATAAACCGTTACATATGCATCTACTGATGAAAGAAAAATATTTTACAAGTTGTAGTATCTAAGATCAAGACTGCTACAAAAACTTTACCCTAATTCACTCATGCATGAAATGTAGGTCAAATTGATATATTTTTTCTTGACCTTTGTAACTTTTTAAGATGCATCTATATACAGAATTTTATTCATCTAACACTTGTAGTATTCTCGATATGGACTCTAACAAAATCCTAAGTCAATCATGCATGAAATGTGGGTCAAAGTGACTTAATTTTTATCTGCAGCTTTGTAACTTTACAGGAAGCATCTACATACAAAATACTATTCCTGTACATTTGTAGTATCCCAAAACTGGACTCTCACAAAAACTTTAACCAAAGTCACTCATGCTGAAATGTAGGTCAAAGTGACCTAATTTTTATCTGGAGCTTCGTAACTTTACAAGAAGCATCCACCTACAAAATATTATTCCTCTAAGAATTTGTAGTATCCCAGATCTGGATTCTTACAAAAACTTTTACCCGAGTCACTCATGCATGAAATGTAGATCAAATCCACCTATTCTATATATATTGACTTCAAGTACTATTCAAGATGCATCCATGGACAAAACCTTGTCCATCAATGACTTGTTATTCAAAACATATGGTCTTAAGTTAAGTTTGAATGGACAGACAAAGGGATGATCGGTTGAAATGCTATAACCCATCCCCAACTTCATTGGGCTAGGGAATAAAAACAAATATATTGAGCATGTTGATGTTTCCTACGTTTAAGAAGCCTTTCTGATTTGGAAGAGTTACCTGACGAATCCTCTTCAGAAGGGAATCTTAAACATTTAGATTCTGGTCCCTGGGTTTCAGCATCACTGAAACTTTCCATATTAAGTGGCATCACTGAAACTGGGACCAGTCTGATTTACAGAATGTTGCCCAACAATGTCATTAACAGACATCCACTGACTTTCATGGAGGTTCCATCAATGTTGACATATCCTGTGCAGGTGATTCACCTTCAAAAGATTGTGAATCACTGCACAATGTGTTGGGCATTTCTGTATCACCTGAATCAGTAGAAAAAAGACTGTCACTATCATTGAATGTATTTTTTATACATGATTCTGGTGATTGTACCTGGAATTCATCTACCTGGATGTCTGATTCATCTGACCATGTATTCCTTAAAGCAAATACAGAATCAGATGAATCAATAGTACCAGGAAAAGCAGCAAGACTTGCATATTGTCTGTAACTACAACAGAAACAGTCCATATTAAAATTATCACGTGGGTTCAACTGCAACCTAGCAAGGGTCTCAGATATAGAAGTGTCAGGTGTGATCTGACAATATTCCCTGGTAATATATCTGTACATGAGGTAATATTTACAATTATTGAAAATATACAATTGGTTTTTGAAACCCAGGGACCAGTTTTCACAGCCTGCCATAGTTCTGTAAATGAAAATAATTAAATTATTGTTTTAAGCATGTTAAGCCAAACAGATTTTTAACTAATTTAATTTGTTCTGCTATGTCCTAATTATTTAACATTTACACCCATTTTATTGCATGCTAGTGTATATGAAGTATATGTTTCATGGGTTCTCTTAAGGGTAGACTATTAATTAAATAATCTTGACTAATTCATTAGTCAGTAAGAAATATTGTAGTTATCATGAATAAGTTAAATACTGTTCAATTTAAACACATACAACTTACCAATTTTATCAGATGAATTTGGAAAAGCAGGCAATATAGTATATATTTTCTATCTGTCACGTGTGGTAATAACTTTTTGGATCAATCTGAAAAAAAAAATCTTATAATAACCACAAAATATATAATTAGAAATATCACAGACCCCATTTTATAAATATACATTTAAGTTGTGCATACGAGGTAACCCATACACAGGGAATCAATGAAAACTCAAAGTCGGATTATCTCCCATTCCTGGTTTCTGACAATAATAATATTCCCTCATGCACATCTCCATATAGTGTTCTTACTTTGTGTAAAGTTTCATTAAATTACTTCAAGTGGTTTAAGAGGGGTTGCGCTTACGAGAAGTGTGGACAGACGGACGGACAGACAGACAGGGTGATTCCTATATACCCCCCAAACTTTGTTTGCGGGGGTATAATTATAAAATGTATTGACCACTACCCTTCAGGACCTCTTCTTTGTAAAACCACTAAATTTGCCCCTTTAACAGACCCCATTTTATAAATATACATTTACCCATTTCCTTTCTTTTTCATACTTTTGGCAAATATAATATTATTCAGATTGTTTTTATTTTTATTGTGTAAATTGACACAATTGATAGGCAATTGCCAAAGGCAACATAGGACAAGGTGATTACAGTACAAACAGAGGCATTCAGTTGAAAATCACTCAAATCC
>MJUU01028853.1:0-11094 GCA_002080025.1 Modiolus philippinarum
AAGTGATGGCAAAAGCTCACCCTGGCTATAGCCAGGTGAGCTAAAAAAGCATGGTGCACATTTTCAACATATACTGAAGCATTCCTGCAAGTTTGGTTGAAAAGTGCCAAGTGGTTTAGGAGAAGATGTGGATAATGATTAAAATTTTTGAGCCATACAGACAGACAGACAGACAGACGGACACATTTATTTCATCAACAATTAGATCGTGGAATAACCTCAGTCTAGAATTACGAAAGTAGGATTCAATATGTAAATTTAAAAGTGGTTTAAAATCATGTTTTTGCTCTTAATCAAAAGTTCCAACTTACTTTTCATTTGGAGTTAGAAAATTAAATATACTCTTAACTCAACTTAGATGCTATGCGTGCTTTTTGAATTATGACTTATTTTGAGTTAATATAATATCGGATCCAGCATGTCGTTGTGGGGCACCTATTGAAAATTCTTTCCATTATTTCTTTGAATGTCCTAACTATATAGATCAATGAAATTCACTGATGCAGAATCTTGAATGGTTACCAGAAACATGCCCGATAGACTTAGATTTACTTACAGCTGGTAATGCTAACCTTAAGATGCTGGAAATGAACGTATTGTCAAACATGTTCATACTTATATTAAAGGGACAAACCGATTCTTGTGACATAATTGCAGTTATTTCAGAGACAAGCCAGCAGTGACATTATCTTTTATTGAATCTATTTTGATATTATGCTTTATCTTTTTACTTTAGGTTATCTTTCATATATCTCTGTAAATGATCATACAATTTAACTACATGTTTTACATTTTTCTACATGTATTTGCATGAATCTATAGCTACTGTATTAATTATGAAGGAGAAGACGTTATAAGTTGGTATCACTTTTGTCTTACCCTTTTTGCTATTTTGAGCTAATAAAATACGTTTAATCTAATCAGATGGACACAAGACGATGGAGAATGATCCCTATGTGTCTAAAATACGTTTAATCTAATCAGACGGACACAAGACGATGGAGAATGATCCCTATGTGTCGATCCTGCACTAGGTGCAGACTACATGATCAACTGAAGTTTGCTTGGCTGAATGTTCTTTTTCAAGATTATTATAATGTAAATGTTGTAACAAACAGAGTAATAATATTTCTGCCTGTTAAGGTGTATCAGTGGTATTATTCCGCCTTTTTGTCAAATAATTGTTCATTTAGGTTTCATTCATTAACAAATTTATCAAAATACAGTTATTTAAAATGTAAAGCAATTTCCAAAGTATTTAAATTCTTATTCCTTACCACATTACATTTTCCTTGTAAAAATTTTAATCATAATGCGTGTGTTTAAAATCTGCAGGTGGATTCACAGAACACAGAAATTATGAAAGGGAGATAATTTGATAAAAGAATTTCATATAGATATCACTAGAGAAATTAACATTTCGAAATTTATCTATCTCATTTCAATAGTGACTCCTAATATTTATTCTTTAAATATAAACTATATGATGCTTTCAAAACACACGCAAAGTATGAACAAAATCTATAATACATTTTTAGAGCTATCCTTTCATATAATCATTTTCCTATCATCTCTATGTAAAATCCTTAAATTTTAAATTTCAGTTTTTGCACTTAAACGCACAGTGACCCCAAATTTTATCATATATTCTTAATAATAATACAATTATGTTTCTACACAGAAAATTAAACAAAATTCTATGACAGGAAAATAATACCCTGCAGACACCTTAAACACATGATCCCCTCACAAGACTCAAATGAGTTTATGCTGAATTATCTCCCTTAACTATCTCTGACAAGGATTTAATTTTTTCTCCTTTCTATAGTCAGTCAGAAATGCAATAGACAGTTTAGGCACAGTACCATGCCATACTTTCTTTTAGTGTGAAATGCAATACACAGTTTAGGCACAGTACCATACCATAATCTATGTAAGTGTAAAATGCAAAACACAGTTTAGGTGCAGTATCATACCATAAATTCTGTAAGCGTGAAATGCAATACACAGTTTAGGTGCAGTACCATACCATAATGTCTTTGAGTGTAAGAAACAGACTTCTATAAATTAATAAAGGTCTACGCCGAGCGCAGCATGATTGGACCGCAGCATGTCGACCACTGGAATTTGAACAAGTGTAAATTAAATTGAATGTGGACACAGTAATTTGCTGGACACAATAAGGACATTGAAACATTAATTAACTGGACAAAAAGAAGTGAAAAAAATAAAAGATTTTACATATTTTTAAAAATTGCAATTTAGGCCCCTTTGAACCCTTTTAGCTCAGAACCGGTAAGAGATACACCAAATCCATTTGCATACTACTGAAAGCTTCTAACTAGAGGAATCCAAAGAAAAAATCCCATTGAAATTTGATGAAAAATAAAAATTTAAGGTAATCAGCATATTTGCAATTTGGCCCCTCATAGCTCTGAAAGGAAACAAGTTATCAAAAAATCTGAAGGTGCAGTGTTTATTAATTTTTCAAATGGAATCCATTGCAAAAAACTGCATCAAAATCGGACTAAAAATAAAAAAATACAATTTTTGAAATTCATCCCTTTAGGGCCCCCTTTATCTCATGAACAGTAAATGGGATGTGAAATTCGTTGCCATATTGCAGATTGAAAATTTCCTAAGGAGCACACTGAAAGAAACCTCATCAAAATTCGATAAATAATAAAGATTCTACAGCCATATATGTGAGAAAACATAATTTAACCCTTTTTGGCCCCTTTTTTAAAAATGGGTGGGGCCAGAATCATATGGATTGATCAACTTGAACTAAAGTTATTGACCAAAAACAAAAGTGTTTACAGACGATAATGACGTCAGCACCATACCTTTATACGACCGCAAAATTTTTTGCGGTCATATAAAACAATTATATCTTGTACAAATACAAATTGGAGGTATATTAGTTAATAATTTCAACTGCAAATGCAACACCCAATTTCATTGGTTAAAGTCATGAAGAATAAAAAGTTATTTTTCTGCTAAATGCTTCTTGCCTTTGAATTCACTCCGAGGTAAAATAGTGCAGTTTATGACGACGTCAAATTTAGTGATAACATTGTTTAAAGTGCAAAGAATTGGAATTATAAGAAATAAAAGTAATCTTGGAACAGTTTATGGATGTGTAAACGTGGCCTTTCACTCACAAACTTCGGATTTTATTCAGTTTGTGAGTGAGTTGGCCACGTTTACACATTGATAAACTCCTTCAAAATTACCTTTATTCCTATCAGAATTTTTCTCTTTTCTTTGACAAATTCGACACTTTACTTGATTGCGCCATTCAGTTTTTATTTATTTTTCAAAGTTGTGTTGATTAAAAACAAGAGGTGAAAGTATTTTGAATAGAGATAACAAGATGTGTTTGTGAAATACTACATATGCCCCAGCTCCACTTGTATAAGCTTAATAAATTTGAAAAATGGAATCTTAATATTTTGGTTAGAGTTATCTTTCTTTACATACAAAATATAAGAAAATGGAACCTAAGACTTTAAATTTTTACCTCTGTGACCTTGACCTTTGACCTGACCTAATTCTATTTGGGCATATTTATGTTCCTCTTGACTAGATCTATATACTTGCCAAGTATGATAAATCTATCTTTAATAGTTCAAAAGTTATAGCCAAGGTTAGAGTTTCAGACGCATGGACAGACAGACACACAGACAGGACAAAAACAATATGCCCCCAACCCTTGATCTGGGGGCATAAAAAGGAGAGCAATGAAATCCTGATAAACTATATGGCTTAAAATGTAAAAAGACAAAGCTACTAGTTAGTCAATTAATCTGTATAAAACTAAAAACAAAGCAATGTTGAGGCAGCTGACAATTCAATTTCTGTTAGCTGAAGACAAGGTTAAGGTATGAAAGGTCTTGGCTGAAAATCTGTCTGATAAAGATGCTGAAGCAGGTACTGGTAGAAAACTTGTTTGGAAATTGCAACTTTAAGCTGGGCAATTTGCAGAATGCGACTTGAAACTAAGTGATTCATAGATTGTGATTTAAAGCTGAATGATTCACAGATTGCTACTTGAAGCTGAGTGATTCACAGATTGCTACTTGAAGCTGAGTGATTCAAAGATTGTGACTTGAAGCTGAGTGATTCACATATTGCAACTTGAAGCTGAGCGATTCAGATTGCGACTTGAAGCTGAGTGATACACATATTGCGACTTGAAGCTGAGTGATTCATAGATTGTGACTTGAAATTGAGTGATACACAGATTGTGACTTAAAGCTGAGTGGTACACAGATTGTGACTTGAAGCTGAGTGATACACAAATTGTAACAAGCTGAGTGATAAAAATATTGCAACTTGAAGCTGAGTGATTCAGATTGCAACTTGAAGCTGTGAGATTCACATATTGCAACTTGAAGCTGAGCGATTCACAGATTGCGACTTGAAGCTGAGTAATTCACAGATTGCATCTTTAAGTTGAGTGATTCACAGATTGTGACTTGAAGTGATTGCTTTGCAGATTGCAAGTCATGTTTTATAATTATAAATTATAAAGCACAAGTTAACAAAGCCATACTGATAGCCAGGTATATCAATGTACCATCAATGCAACAATGTGCAAATAAAAACTTTAACAAATGTGCACAAATACACACTGCAAGACAAACTTTTGTGCTCTTCAAACAGGTGCTTGTGTATGCAGTCATATTACCTCCATTAATTGGTGTAGCAGATTTTGTCACTGTACTTGATATTGTAGTGGTTTTTGGTGACAGAACAGAAGTACTAGTGGTACTATAGGCTGTTGATAGTGCTGAAATTCCATTCCGGTTTATAAAATTTGTAGTACTAACTGGACCTTGGTAACTTGTTGGTGTTATCCTTATTGATAAAACTGTTGATATTGGGCTTCTCGCACTAACTGTATTTTGGTTTCTAGTAGGTGTTGTTTTGGTTGTTGAAGCTGTAGTTAGTTTGCTACTAGCATTACTATAGATAATTATAGGTGTTTTCATAGTTGTACTAGCACTAGCCAGACTTTGGATATTTGTAGATGATCTTATTATTGAAGTTGTAGATATTTTCCTATTAGCACTACCTGGACTATAGATATTGGTAGGTGTTTTCATTGTGCCACTAGCACTACCCAGACTTTGGATATTGGTAGATGTTCTTATTGTTGAAGCTGTAGATATTTTGCTACTAGCACTACCTAGACTATTGATATTGGTAGATATCGTAGTTAATTCTGAAGTCACTGTGCTACTAGCACTAACTGGAATTAAATTACTGGTAGGTAATGTCATTGTTGTATTCCTTGTGCTACTAGCAGTAAATGTACTCAGAATAATGGTATGTGGTGTAGATGTTAATATGCCCCTAATACTAATTGTACCTTGGTTACTAGAAGGTGTTGTCCTTATTAATGAGGCTATTGTTATTGTGCTACCAGCTCTATCTGAACTTTTGCTACTGGTAGGTGTTGATGTGCTAATAGCACTAACTGGATTTTGACTACTGGTAGATGTTGATGAAGCTGTTGTTATTGTGCTACTAGCACTAGCTGGATTCTGGATACCGGTAGATGCTGATGAAGCTATTGTTATTGTGCTACTAGCACTAACTGGACTTTGGCTACTGGTAGATGTTGATGAAGCTGTCGTTATTGTGCTACTAGCACTAGCTGGATTCTGGATACCGGTAGATGCTGATGAAGCTATTGTTATTGTGCTACTAGCACTAACTGGACTTTGGCTACTGTAAAGTGTTGATGAAGCTGTTGTTATTGTGCTACTAGCACTAACTGGACTTAGGCTACTGGAAAGTGTTGATGAAGCTGTTGTTATTATTGTGCTGCTACCAGTATTTTGACTTTTGCTACTGGTAGGAGTTAATGAATCTGTTGTTGTGCTACTACCAGTATTTGGACTTTGGCTTCTGGTAGGTGTAAATGAATCTGTTGTTACTTTGGTACTTGCAATATCTGGACTCTGGTTTATTGAAGCTGTTGTCGTTGCAGCTGTTGTCATTGTGCTAGTAGTACTAACTGAATAAACAATAAATAATTTTCTCTGGAAAACTTGTGCCTGCAAGAAACTTATACCCCCAATTGATGTTGTGGATGGACGATGGTTAACCCCCCCCCCCACTACCAAAGCATGGGAACATATAATTGTTCAATATACTTAACAGTTCACCCCACCATATAGCTGATATATTGCTGAAGTTGGTAGATAAATCAATCAATCAAGTGGTCATGGAAATGAAAAATATCTTTGCTTTAGTCAATTACTACTTGATACAAAATGTATAGATACATAAATCTAGGGGATTTGATATAGAAGGATCATTAAGGAGGATACATTTTTACAATTATATGTAATGTGCAGACTTTTTCTTTTTGATCTAACCATCAAATTATAGTAAGTACAACAGTAATTAAATTTCAAATCTTCATTATCATAATTGTCTCTGTTCTAAAACTAGATCATTAACATGAGTTGATACACAGGACTTATGTATATGTCATCGGGCTCTTGACAGCTATGTATCGTAAAATATCATCCCGAATATGAAGCACAGGGGCGAGTGAGAGTAGCCAATGAGCCCAAGCTTCATATTTTGGCGAGCGGGGTAATATTTTACAATACTTTAGCTGTCAAAGGTCTGATAACTTGTTTATCATCCTTTAATTTCTATTTTAGATTTGTCACTTTTGAACTGAGATTTCAAATTCTCCCCAAGTCACGCAGGAAATTCGACATACACGTCATTCTCGCCCTTCCAATAAAATTTTCAGCCGCAGAAAATATGTTTTGTTTTTCTTAATCATTTTAATACCAAACGTTTTGTAATCGGATGAACAATTTAACCAAGTATCCGAAATCGGGCCGATTTTGAATGTTGCAGCAAACATGGAAGCTCTGCAGGATATAATCAGTGACCTAGTTTCTGTAGTTTTTCTGACGTCAAGTTTATCTATTTGTATAATCATGATTCTGTTTTGAATACCTAATCGGAAAGAGAAAATGTAATAGATGTTTACTTTTATTGGCTTGATTTCGTGTGAACACTTGAAAAAAAGTTATTACCTTTGAAACATTGGGAGGATTGCTTGATATATCCAGGTCAACTTCTGATATATCCGGGTCAACCAGGTACAGATTTTGCCGAAGTACTCTGCAGGCTGATATAACCATAGGGAAGGATGATAAATATAAATATCATCTACATAGGCTTATCATAATATTGTTGCTGGATATATCATATGGGTCACCATTCCTATTTGAATTGGAAGCTCCAGATATTTGTCCCAAAATTTCGAGTGTCTCTTACTTCCCTTTACACCCCAGCGCACCAGATAAGAATCTCCAGATGTTATGTCGTTATGATATAAAATCTGTCAGGCATTTATTATGAGAAAAAGACTTGAAAAACTATGAGCAAAGCTCACTTATATATCCCCAAACTTCTCCCATTCAATTTGTAAATATTTGTGACCTTGACTTTTGACTGTTTGTGACCAAAATTAGTCTTCCCTTACCCAAAATAGGGTCATCTGTGTAAATTTCAATAAACTCCATAAAGGCATTCTGAAGTTATGATCTGGAAACAAATTTTTGGACGGAATTTTAAATTTCTGCAAGTGTTTAAAACCTTGACCTTTGATCTACTAAACCAATATTGTGTAAGTGTCTTCTTTACCTGTAATGTTGTCATTTGTGTAGGTTTCATTCAAACTTGTAAAGCCATATTAAATTTAGGCTCCGAAAACCAATTTTTAGACCAAACTTGAATTTCTGTAACTATTCGTGACCTTGACTTTTGATTCCTGCTAAGAAAATCAATAGATGTCTTCCTAGCCTGTAATGCTCCCATCTATGTAATTATACTCTGGAAACCAATACTGGACCAAATTTTGAATTTGTTAGTACTTGTGATTGATTGATTGATGTTTTACGCCAACTTCAGCAATATTTCAGCTATATTGTGGCGAGAACTGTTGGGTTTATTGAACAATTTTAATAAATACATAAAATATTAATATAAAACCATATAGCTTTATACAAGTAAAACAGATGTTAAAAAACATAATAGTAATTTTTTGGTTTAACAATAACAATATTAGAAATTAGAAACTTGTTTAAAATTGATCCATTTAAATCTTACTAAATAAATTGATTGCTTTTAAAAATTGAACGATTTTGTCGCCAGCGACGTTTGTAAATAGGTCTTTAAGACAATGAGCAGAATAAAAATCACGCCTGATATCGGCAACATCTACACATTCAATTAAAACATGTTGAATTGTATAAGGACAATTGCATGGAATACATTCAGGTCGATCATCACTGTTGAGGATAAAACTATGTGTTGTTCTAGTATGTCCAATACGACATCGGGTCAACACTACCTGTTCCCTACGGTTTTTACCACAGGAACCGACTTGTTTACCGACGTCTGACTGTATTCCATGCAGTTTATTATTTATTTGCAGATCCCATTTGGCCTGCCATAACTTTAAAATGTATTTAACGATTAAAGGCTTCATGTCAGTGTACGGTACTGGACAATCCGCCATCTCATCATCTAGTGCATCGTTGGCTTCCTGGTCAGCAACTGTGTTTCCATAGATCCCCACATGACTAGGGATCCAAACATAAATGACTTCTTTGCCTAATGCTACAAGTGATTTGTAGAATTCGGCTATTTCCAAAATAATCAATAGGCGTCTAAGAACTGTGTAAATTTCATTCCAATCCATAAAGGCATTCTAAAATTATGCTCCAGAAACAAATGTTTTGGACAGACAGACAGAGGGACAGTTGGACATCTCCATCACAGTATGCCCGTATAATACAGTGGGTTTTAATAATATTCTGTAGGTTACTTTCTCATTAACATTTACCCTCATTGTAGCTCCACATTTAATGTTGTAATGTTTCATACCTTACAAATGTTAGATCACTATATATTATTTACCTTGTTTACTGGAAACTTGAACTTTGTAACATCTCTCTGATGAAGACCTGATAACAATAAACAAAATGAGCATTATTATCGACTGTTTTTACATGTACATGTATGATGTTATTTTTAGAGAACTAATGTTGTCTAGTTTCTGTAAAACACTTCACCTGTAATCATAAGAAAGAATTTCTCTTGCTCCAAGACATTTTCCTCAATATCGGTAAATAATTAAATTTTGACTAAAAGACACATTTGTTTTTTGGAGCTCTATCACTGTCAATTTAACTTGCACCAAAATCTATTTTGATTACAGTTTTTTTTATGAAACTTCCCTTGAATGGATCTAAAGACATACATGTACTTGTATATTTTCCAGCTACCAGACAAATCATCTATCCTTAATCCATTTGCACACACATTTGTACAGTTACCGGCTTTCAGCTGAATTACCTCCCCTGCACTGATTTGACAATGTATTTATTCATCTCCTACCTCCAAGACAAATTACCTCCCCTGCACTGATTTGAAATTGTATTTGTATATCTCCCACCTCCAAGACAAATACCCCCCCTGCACTGATTTGAAATTGTATTTGTATATCTCCCACCTCCAAGACAAATTACTTCCCCTGCACTGATTTGAAATTGTATTTGTATATCTCCCACCTCCAAGACAAATACCCCCCCTGCACTGATTTGAAATTGTATTTTTATATCTCCCACCTACAAGACAAATTACCTACACCCTGAGTGAATTTGGAGACATATTTGTTTATCTCCCACCCCAAGACAAATTACCTACCCTGAGTGAATTCGAAGACATATTTGTTTATCTCCCACCCAAGACAAATTACCTACCCTGAGTGAATTTGGAGACATATTTGTTTTTCTCCCTCCCCAAGACAAACAGCCTACCCTGAGTGAATTTGGAGACATATTTGTTCGGCACTGGCTAGAATTACCTGGAAAAGTAATCCTAATAAAAATAATTATTGTTACCCGAGACCAGAAAAGAGACTAATTATGGAACGATCACCGGATACAGACCTGTTTTAAATAAAGTAACAATAATTTCCCTCCTGATTCTGACCTGGAGTTATATTGTTACCTGATATTTATTCATATTATTATGTTATCATGTCACTTATTATTATTATGTTGTAAAATGGATGAATAGAAATATTGTTTGAAATTAAGAAATGTACAATGCAAAAAAAATGAATAAAATAAAAAAAATATATGAAAACATGGCATCCGACATGTCAGAGAGGACAGTGGGTTTTTTATTGTGGAAAAAACTATTTTTTTCACAAAGTTGAAAATAAAAGGAGGATTTACCAGGACACAAAACAGTATGAGATGGCTGTCTAGAATGGTATCACCTTACATGTGCTTGACTAAAAAATCCACCCAAATCAACATACTGGATGTGCAGGAAATGCCATCAGAAAAAAAATGTACGGATTGCATTTAATACTGATTAGTTATGCTTTCTATCAAATAAATTTGTAATTGTCTTGAATTCCTTTTGTCGGGTAACAATAACCCCAGGTAACAATAAGGATGAAAATTATTGTTACTTCATTTAAAACAGGTCGTTGAAGGTTCCATAATTAGTCTCTGTTCCGGTCTCAGGTAACAATAATTATTTTTATTAGGATTACTTTTGCAGGTAAATCCAGGTAATGGTAGCCAGTTCGTATTTGTTTATCTCCCACCCCAAGACAAATTACCTACCCTGGGTGAATTTGAAGACATATTTGTTTATCTCCCACCCCAAGACAAATAGCCTACCCTGAGTGAATTTGGAGACATATACCCACCCCAAGACAAATAGCCTACCCTGAGTGAATTTGGAGACATATACCCACCCCAAGACAAACAGCCTACCCTGAATGAATTTGAAGACATATTTGTTTATCTTCCACCCCAAGACAAATTACCTACCCTGAGTGAATTTGAAGACATATTTGTTTATCTCCCATCTCTGACACGGTTGGTTTTACAGCTACATCAGTAAGACATGAGGAATCTGGTGGGAATATATGGATGTTAGATATACTAGATTTAGATGTTTTCTCCAAAATCGCTGGACTGAAATAGAGAAACAAATTTTCAAGCAATGTACTAGATTTAGATGTTT
>MJUU01028853.1:16120-36950 GCA_002080025.1 Modiolus philippinarum
TTTGTTACTAAGAGTGAAATAAAAGCATGAAAAGTTTACATTTGCCATTCTTTCTTCATCAGATACATGTTTGAAATATAACCGGGCAAATTACAGTGGTAGCATTATATGATCTATCTATAATGACTGCATTTTGCATACAAATTACGGTTATAGGCCTTTTGAAGAGAAAAAATACGTGTATCCAAGATATCAAAATAGAAACCTGGTCCAAAGCTGGCACAGAAAGAATGGAAAAGGGTCTCATTTTCTAGTATGGTAATAGACCTCGATGTATAATGGCCCAATGTGTCAGAGAAGATGATCTGTGTATGCAATTTCCATAAGGTCCAATGTTAAACTATGCTTTTATTTGGTGGCCATCTTGGATCTAATGTAACCTTCTGGAAAAATGTTTCACAGTGTGCAATCAAAGGACAATTGTAACCAAGTTTGATTCTAATTAATCAAGTACTCTCAAGAGAAGAAGGTCTTTGAATATGTTTTCAATATATTTCATCAGACACGTGTTTGAAATATTAACCAGGCATATTACAGTGGTAGTATTATACGATCTTTTACCTGTTTCTAAGGTGTCGACCATTTAACTTGAAGGGGGGGGGGGCTATGGTTTTTTTCTAAAAAAATATTTTGGATGTGATTTTATGGGAAAAAAATATTTTGGCTGCCAAAATGATGAAAAAAAATTTTCTGAATGTGGCTTTCTGCCCCAAAAAATAATGTTAATTTTGAAAAAAAAATAATTTGTTGATACGCGTGCAAAAAATAAATAATTTTCTGTCCAGAAAAAAAAACCATAACCCCCCTTCAGGTTAAATGGTCGGTCCCTAATCTAAAATGACTGCATTTTGCAAACAAATTACGCATATAGGCCTTTTGAATAGAAAAAAATACGTATATCCAAGATATCAAAATAGAAACCCGATTACTCGAGTACCTATTCTACTGGTCTATACTCGGTATGTCCGTGCGATACTCGAGTACTCGAGTACTCGTTGACATCCCTATTTTCAACTTATAAACATACTAGCTGCCCTAAAGAGTGTGTAGCTCACCTGGTCCAAAGCTGGCACAGACAAAATGAAGAAGGGTCTCATTGTCTAGTATGGTAATAGACCTCAATGTAATATTGCCCAATGTGTCAGAGAAGATGATCTGTGTATGCAATTCCTATAAGGTCCAATGTTAAACTATGCTTTCATTTGGTGGCCATCTTGGAATTAATGTAACCTTGTTGGACAAATATTTCACAGTGGTCCATCAAAGGACAATTGTGACTAAGTTTGATTCTAATGAATCAAGTACTTTCAAGAGAAGAAGGTCTTTGAATGTGTTTTCAATATGTTTCAATGTTAAACTGTCTTCTTTGGTCGATACCGTGACTACCTTAATAGAGCTCGGTAACTTACAGATAGGCCACTTAAGCAAAGGTATGTCACCTATAACCTGAAGTCAACACTACAGAAGTTTTACGGTCGACATCACGATCTCGTGGACTGCTATGGGATATCTAGTTCCCAGATGACTACAGATCTCTCTCCTTGTCATCGGAGTTTGTTTTTTCCTCTACCAGAATTGACCTGTTCAACACGAAGGATGTCTAAGGAAGCAGGAGATTCTTACTCTTCCGATGCACCTGATATCACCGATGGTTTTTTTTTTGGGCCCTTGATGTTCATTTTTGTATATGCGTGTGTCCTCATTTTTCTTTTCTATTCTATGCTCCTGTGATGTCATTTTTTTCCGAAATTGACAGTGTACTTGAATCGTTCTTTTTAGACTGATGGTTCGGTTCTCACTTACTTTAGTTCCAATAGGAAAATTAGTTTAAGAGGGGATCGTCTCCAGTTAAACTAATTCCTCAGTTGTGACCATCTTGGATACATCATGGACTTGTCAGACTTATTTTTCAAAGATAGTCAATGAAGGACAGTTCTGAATAGTTTTGGTTCCAATTATCCAAGTAGTTTCAGGGGAAAAGATCTTTGAACGTGTTTTCCCATAGGGTTCAAAGTTAAACTAAGTTTCCCGCTGGTAGCCATCTTGGATTATACACTTGTCAGAATACTTTTATGAGAACCATCCAAGGACTTGTGACCCAGTTTGGTTCCAATTAATCAAATGCTGTCAAGAGGAGAGGGTGTTTCAATGTGTTTTCCAATATGATTGATTGATTGATTGAATATTGTTTAACGTCTACTCAGCAATATTTCAGCTATATCAAGACGAGAACAAGTTTGTTGATAAATAATCACTTTGGGGTATGGAAATGGCAATGGGACGGGAAATTCTGACTGCCACTGGAAAAGTAGGGTGAAATCGTCAAGGGCGGGGAATTTAGCCTTGTAGCCGATCACCTACGGACCACCCCAAAAGGAGCTTGCTACAAGGGTTCTTTAACGTGCAGGAAGCGTGGCATTTCTTCCAACACGTGGACCTGAGTTTACATCCCATCCGAAAGATGGGTTGTGTATTTATTAATCCCGCACAACCACGGAATGGGTCCTATTTCTATATCCCGGGACCCTCGGGGTCAGCCTCCGTTTAGGAGGGGTCACACCCCGCAAGCCGGAGATACTGGGTCCTATTTCTATATCCCGGGGTTCCCTCGGGGTCCTCTGTTAGGATGGCTCATACTCCAAGCTCAGAGGATGCTGCGGGCCTATTCTTCAGCCGGGACCGCGCACGGCGGTTTTCCAATATGTGTCATTGTTAAAATATATTCCCTGCTGGTAACTTGCGTTACTCATTTTTCAAAGGGGACCAATTAAGGACAGTTGTGACCAAGTATGGTTCCAAATACCCCAAAAGCCTCGTAGAACAATATGTTTGAATGCATTTTAACATAGGGCCAATGTTAAACTATGCTCCCCGTTGGTAGCCATCTTGAATCTGATGGAGGACTTGCTGGACACATTTTTTCGAAGAGGGCCAACCATGGAGAATTGAGATGAAATATGATTCCAATTGGCCAGTTAGTCTCAGAGGAGAAGGTCTTTGAATGTGTTTTCCCGTAGGGTCCAACTTAGTTCCCCGCTGGCAGTCATCTTGTATAAGGTCGGCAACTTCCATCATGAAGATAAAATGTTGTTCTTTACATATTGAACATTTCTGCATTAAATCTAAATCTCCTAGTCAAATCGTTTTGAATTCTTACAAAAACCCTGAGCAATAAAGGGCAATTACTCCTATATAGGTAATCAGATTTTATTCAAAGTTTCTGGGTGGTTATATCTTGATATGCTCAACATTTTTGCAATTTTAAGTCTACCTCTCTTTGTTAAAAGTTTTTTTTAAATAAAAAATAAAAGATGTACCAAAGTTAAAAAAAGGCGATACTGTTGCACTAACACCAGCACACGAAGGTAAAAAAACCGGGAGTGCGCATTAAACAAAAATGCATTACACACTCCGCTATTATTACAGCACCGCTATAATTAACTGTGTTTAAACAAAAAACAAAACAAAGTAAAACAAAAAAATAAATAAAAAACAGAACAAAACAAAACAAAAATCAAAACAAAAACAANAAAAAAAAAAAAAAAAAAAAACGCAAACAAAACCAAACAAAACCCCAAAAACACAAAAAAAAAACAAATAAAAATATAATCCCGCAATGTACTAGAGGCTTTGATGTTAACCTGAAAGGTGATGGACATTTTTTACATAATGTTATATTAATTGGGTTATTATAAAACGTCACATTGAAGCATATTTTACCGAACTAAAAAATACAATCGTAATGGTTAAACGTTTTCAGAAAGTGACAAATACTGTCGCCGAATTGCAGTCTGATATAAATCCGCTCACGGAACCCTGGATCAATTTTGTGGTTCAAATTGCAAGGTGTGTGTGGACACGATACAGGTGTGAACACAGTACAAGTGTTGACATAATGCCAGTATGGACACGATGATAGAAACAACTTTTCAGAGATATTCTGTCCAATCCATTGGCAAAAGAATACCGAAGCAAGAACGAGGAAAGGGGGAATTTGAAAATCATCAATCCAAAAATCACGCCAATTCATATCCAACAAGAATTGAGACAGTATGACAAAGACGAAAGAAATAAACAAATATGAATAAGAACGCTACATAACTAAAGCTTTAGCAGTGTGAACCCTACAAAAACTGAATTATCATCAGGCACTCCGGAAGGGTAAGCATGATCTGCTCCAAGCATGGCACTCGTCACACAGCGAGTAAAACATGACGTTGAAAAAACTGTTTGGTGGCTGATTGATTATTGGACAAAAATAAAATTCACCTTTTTGCCTCTTAATTTTGCACATAAACACACATGTAAGATTTAGAGAAATTAGTTTGTAACATTGTCTAAATCTTTGAGACGTAATGTCATGGAGATCTTGAAACGTCATCATTTAACTTAGATGTGTCACCTTAGATCAATGTTCACTGATGGCAATGACACTTGACGTTCAACCTAGCTAGATGCATCATCATTATTCGAAAATCACACTCTGTAGCTGATGAAATGTAATGAGCAAACTAATTTCACGACAAACAACTTTGTTACGATATTTTTAGAAAGGATTTTATTGCTGGTTTAACATGAATGTGAATTTTAATTTGTCAGTTCTTCAAAGTAAAGGTTTATGAATAGGTGTATGCTTTTCACAAATCACACTAGTATATTTAAGACGATTTAAGGTAACATTTTGACCCATTTGACGTTAGCGATAGCTTAATATAAGCGTTTGATGGTTAAAGATAAAGGGCATTCGTATTCTCATTCATCGTCTAGACCTGTGACCTGCGCCATTGAACATGTCTAGACATGACCTTGGCAATAATCTCAAGACAAATATTTTACGTTGACATTGACACTTAACCTTCACATTATCCTATATCAGAAACCTAAATAAATAACCGATTTTATGCAATGCGGAGAAAAATATTCTCAAAACCGTAGAAGATGGGCTTCGGAATTTCTTTGCTTGGATCAGAATCAACGATCAATCTCTAAAACAACGGTCAAATTAAAAACAAAAAGGTCTTCAGCAACAAGTAGAAAATAATTACTAAAATAGTTGGAAAATTAAACGAACTTATATTGTTGACTGGTACTAAAAAATTGATCATACAATGCATACAATAGACAGTATATAAACACGAAAGAATATCGTTTTACGGAAATTGAAACACGGAAGAAGGATGAAAGCCGTATTTATCAAAACCACTGATGTCTGAATTTAAATTATATTCATTTTTTATATTTATTACATTACGATCATTCAACAATTCTGTAATTGTACCCATTGTCAAAAAATTTTCTCTTTTGTTTTTTTATGTTTGTTTGTTTGTTTGTTTTTTTTTTTTGGTATTTCAACAACAAAGAACATTTTTTTCCAATTATTGAAATATCAGTTGTCTTTGTCCAATTGATGACGTCTGAATTAGACATGAATTCATTTTTTTTTTGTTTTATTGTTTTATTTTTCCTTACGGTCAAGAATTATTTCTGTAATTCTAGCCTTTTAACAGAAAAGTTTTCTCTTTTGTTTTATTTTTGATTTTTCGTTTTTCAAATGAGGAACATAAAATTTCCTTCCAGCATGGATTTTTCATCTTAATATTATATAAAGATCGGTGTTCCATGTATAGACATATATTAGTTGTCTACTTTCGAAAAAAAGATATTAGTTCCACTGTTACGCGGTAAAACATATAAAAATGTCTGTGAAGCTCTACCAGTACATGAACGAAAAAGTAGGATCAGAGGAGGTGGTCCAAACTATGCGATTCTTCTTAACGTTGTTAATCATGTAATTAACGGTCATACGAAGTTTACTGTGATTATAAGTGGAAGTAAAGTGGGAGGCCTTGATATGCCAGGAAGTGACGTAGACATCATGATAGTTCTTCGAGAGTTTCCCGTCCTTATCTATCATGTAAAGGGAAGACCTGTAACACATACTTGTTTAATAGCAGAAACTTACGAGGCGTCTCCGGGTTTCACTATGATACAAATACCAATAGGAGGGTTTTTCAATGACTTGGCTGAATATGTGGACCGGAAAATGTATTTGTCCAATGCAAAATTCAAAACAGATTGTCAAACAGGGATACTTGGCAGCAAATGTTTTGGTTTCCATGGACCTTGTCTGGTTCCTCCCTTTGATGATTTTGATTTTGCTTACTGTTAAAAAAGTAAAAATTGGCCACAAGTTACATCAAATTGGCTTCAACGATCTCGTAGCTCGGGTTGGCCTTCTCCAAGAGTAGTATCTGAAATAGTAGAGAAAGGCATCTTGTTTGTACCAATCGGCAGCAAATTTGGGTCAGAAACGGACAACCCACCAGAATGGAGGATTTCATTTTCTGAGGCAGAGAAATTACTGGTCAAATCGTTTAATCACACACAATTACAAACTTATGCTATGCTCAAAATGTTTTGAAAGAAATATTAAAGAAAAACTATGACTTTTCCACCATGTTTTGTTCATACCATATGAAAACCATACTATTCTGGCTGATGGAGGAGGCAGAGCTTCGTGAATGGAGATCCACCAATTTGTTTCGGTGTTTTAAATAGTGTATAAAAAGGTTTTTGTATTTTATTACAAACCAGTTTTGTCCACACTACTTCATACCACAGAACAATCTATTTGAAGGAAAAATTACCGATAACAAAAAGCAAGAAATACTCCATCCTTTGGAAGCGATGCTTGATAACATGGTCCAATCAGGCTCATTGAGGGGATTTTTAACATACACCATATCTCCTTCACAAAAAAAAACTCGCAAACACAGGATAACTTCATTGGCTTGGGTGGTTTTCCACTGCTATATTTAGTAAAGCATATTCGTATTGACCAATTTACCTGGAGACGGATAAACGACCTGCTAATTCTAAAGTCATCAAATCATACGAAATTATTAGTAGCGATACAGAAAATCCATTTGTAAATTCCATCGATAGTGATCCAGCCATAAACGCAATGACATTTTTTAAAATTCGGGATCTTTTAATAAAAATGGCTTCCCAGACCTCAGATATGCACAGGAATCTCTAAAAAGTCTTAAATTGGGATATCGAATTCCATTTGGTTGATTGATTGATTGATTATTGTTTAACGTCTACTCAGCAATATTTCAGCTATATCAAGACGAGAACAAGTTTGTTAATAAATAATCACTTTGGGGTATGGAAAGGGCCATGGGACGGGAAATTCTGACGGCCACTGGAAAAGTAGGGTGAAATCGTCAAGGGCGGGGAATTTAGCCTTGTAGCCGATCACCTACGGACCACCCCAAAAAGAGCTTGCTACAAGGGTTCTTTAACGTGCAGGAAGCGTGGCATTTCTTCCAACACGTGGACCTGAGTTTACATCCCATCCGAAAGATGGGTTGTGTATTTATTAATCCCGCACAACCACAAAATGGGTCCTATTTCTATATCCCGGGACCCTCGGGGTCAGCCTCCGTTTAGGAGGGGTCACACCCCGCAAGCCGGAGATACTAGGTCCTATTTCTATATCCCGGGGTTCCCTCGGGGTCCTCTGTTAGGACGATTCATACTCCAAGCTCAGAGGATGCTGCGGGCCTATTCATAAGCCGGGACCGCGCACGGCGGAATTCCATTTGGATTGACGATTTTAAGTTCTCAATGGTTATGTTTTCTTTTGCAAAAATCACCTGAATATATTTTCTCTGGATCTTTCATGTGGTATTTGGCGAGAAAAATTATGACGATGTCTGATGCTGTTGACAAAACTCTGCGACCTTCTTTGTAGATTGCAAAAACTATATTTTCCCACATCTTGCAGTTATACCCAACATATATAGCAACCACGATCATGTGTACTTCAGAACACAAAAACATTGAATGACTCTCATTCTCTTCTTCTCTATCAGTCTCTACATATATTCCGGTATATTGATTTCCATTAATTTGATTTTATCTGTACTTAAGAGACATAAATTGTCGAAATGCGCATATGCAGAATCCAAATTAACGGCAACTTCGGTATTATGTTATTTAATAGACTTTTGCAATAAAGTAAGAAATTTATGTGCATCTACAGGAACGTTGTAAAAATTATTGAAACAGTTAAAAATATACAGGGACACAATAGAATGATGTGTGTTTCTTGTCGGTAGCAACCTTTCTTATATGAAGAGCTGCAAAAGACAATGTTTGAAGAGGGCCATATTATCAAGGACGACAGTGGGTAAGTTAAGGGACTGTCAGGCTCGTTCAATTTTTAAGCTTCCGTGCACAAGAATTGTTGTACTGTTTACAAAAATAAATGAAGTTTCAAACAATAATTGTAACGTCATGCACAATTTGGATTGTACTTGTTGAAGATCCTGCATCCATCACCAAAACAAAAAGACATATTGATGTAGGCATATTCAACATGTGGCAAATAATTCACTCAAACCAGTGTTAAGGACTGTCTTGAACTTGCTATGAGGTAGGATCAAAGATCCTTACCTCACCTTCCACTACCTGGGTAGCCTCCACTGGCTGGAGGCTATCTGGTAAATGTATAAAAATTCTTCTTAACATCGTAAACTGCAGCATGCACACCATATATTTACAATATTTACAAATAGTGACACTCCGTCATTAAAATTTCAGTTATTGTAAAATTCAAAACTGTTAATTTATTACATGCTGCTGCCCAATAATAACAATTTATATTTCATACTATAGATTTCTTCTGAAAACTATGCATTTGAATATGTAAATCGCCTATCATGCAGATGGTGAAACATTCCTCTACTGATAGTCTCTATGCAGATTATCTGTTCTCTACTGATAGTCTCAATGCAGATTATCTGTTCTCTACCAATAGTCTCAATGCAGATAATCTGTTCTGTACTAATAGTCTCAATGCAGATTATCTTTTATCTACTAATAGTCTCAATGCTGATTATCTGTTCTCTACTAATAGTCTCCATGCAGATTATCTGTTCTCTACTAATAGTCTCAATGCAGATTATCTGTTCTCTACTAATAGTCTCAAGGCGGATTATCTGTTCTCTACTGATAGTCTCAATGCGCATTATCTGCTGAAAGTCTCAATGCGGATAATATGCTATTTGTTTAATATATGGAAATTGCTATAGTCTATTACTAGTCTACTTAGATAGTCCTCGTTATTAAACAGCTCAGTTACTAGCCCCAGATCTCATTTACATTTCAGTAAATATGATTTAATCTGAAGTAATTTGTAGATAAACAACATCTAAGAATAAAATTGGAAATATCTTCTGACTCTATATTACATTTTAAACAGACCGGTCCTACTGGAGTCTTAGGGGATTTTGCCTTTTGTCTTTAAAATATAACAGTTCTAGTTGCCTTAAGGCACTCCACAGTTGTTGCAAACGCTTCACATCCACAGCTGGCCCATATTGTGAGGTTTTCCACTTACAGTATTAAAGAACTTCAAAGTTGGCTTGTCGTCTGTGACTTTAATGATTTCTGATATAAAGTAACTATTAAGTGTTTCATTTACCAATTTGATCCATTTTAACTTTGATGGAGTATTGTCAATTAAATCATATGGAGATGGCAAATCATATAAATTCGATAATTCCTGAATCTTTAGAAACCAGCTTCCAGAGGTTAAAGGTCTCTTGGTGCCTTCCAGATGAAGAACAACATTAAAAGCTTTGTTCCATTGCTTTGCTTTACTATGTGTTTGTAGCGACTTTGCATTTAATCCACATCCTTCCATTGCTATTTGATTAATGATTCCTAAAGGTTCCTCGGTCTCGCCTGCCTAGATTACTCAGGAATTTGTTCAGCCTATGTCCCTTTCATCCCACAAGAAATTCTATGGCCGTCACCATAACATCATTTAAAGATATGACGTGTCAGTGTCCCATATGAAAGCGGACATATATAAATATCTAATTATAGGATATAAAATACAGAGATTTCTGTGTTTGATACCTTATTCCAGTCCGTGATATACTGAGCCGTCTGTCAGAAGCTTTAAAGAGAAAGGTTAGACTTAGTTTATACAAACGTTTGGATAATTATGATCATGATAAATAGACTGATCCATGAGGGTTTTTGTAAAAATGGACTCATCCATATTGTCATATAAAAGACAGTGTTCTGTAGTTAGTAGTCAGTTCGTATTTGGTTCTACAAACGAGAACAACCCCAAACATAAGGAAAAGTAATATAAGAGTAGGATAAGCTATTCCGACTTATGGTCATTTCTGCATAAGGAACTGACCATTTGGCGTATCTGCATAAGATAGCCATACAGAAGTTCTTGGGTAGAACAGGTACACAGAAGGTCGACATAACAACTGTCCCTTTGACCGAGAGACCTGTGGTCCTGAATAAGGACCAGGGGTTCCTCAGCCTCATATTGCCAATCATAGACAGTACTTCCGGTCTGAGTGACCACCGGTCACATATTACAGACCCTCCAGTCAAGGTGACCACCGGTAACATAGTACAGTCCCTCCAGTCTAGGTGACCACCGGTCACATATCACAGTCCCTCCGATCTAGGTGACCACCAGTCACACATGTAAGTCCCTACGGTCTAGGTGAACACCGGTCGTATTTATTAGGTATTGGTTAGTCAAATTACAGTTGATCCTTAGGTTAATAGATGATTCACCTCCGGTTCTGAATAAGGACCTCGAAGTCTCCTATAGCATATTGTCATAAAAGAGTTATTCAATTAAGTACGTTCCGCTCGAATTCATAGAGAATAGGGTATTCTTGCAGATAAAGAAAGGGATTACAATCAGAGTTTTGGCTTTAGTTTAGGCTTTACCTCGTCACACAGTAGATTCAGGAAACAAACCTGGTACGGGTCCACTTGTACACTTAAAGGCACCACTCAAGGACAATTGTGGTTCGATTCGGTTCCAAATGGCATAATAGTTTCACAGAAGAATATCATTGAATGTGTTTTCTCCCATAGTGATGCGGACTAGCAGGACATTTTTTTTTTCGAAGAAGCTCTTCAAAGACTATTGTGACCAAGGATGCTTCCAATTGGCCTAATAGATTTTCAGAATGAGATCTTAGGAAATGTTTTCCCATGAGGTCAAATGTTAAACTAAGTTCCCCTCGGCTATCTTGGTAGACGTCGGACAACTAGACCATGTTCAATAAAATGAAGTCCTTGACATGCTGATCATGTTTGAAATTTAAACTCTATTTCAAATTATTTTTGAAATAAAAGACAACGATAAAAAATCACGAAAAATCTTAGTAATAAAGTGCAATAACTCCTATATGGGTACTCCGATTCTCATCAAAATTTGCCTGAAGGTGGATCTTATTTGCTGAACATTTTTACAATGAATACTTAACCTCTTTGTCGAACCGTTTTTAAGGAGATTGCTGTCTTTTGAGCCATTGGGCATTTGAAAGAAAGTTTGCTTCTGTCATATTATTTCTTCAGTTATGAAGATTTATTCCAAATTATGATTTTCAAGAAAACTTTTGTACATACTTTTTGTTGGATTAACTGAAAATATTGTTTTATTTCTGACAAAATAGTTGGACTTTTCTCTGGCGTTATAAAGTAACGGTAGTTTAATCATCACCTTGCTCAAGAGTATAACAGTGATCTATGTTGGAATGTCATATTCAGTCCTGTTCATTGTATCTTATCTGTAGTTATGCAACACATTACTAGTTGTGAAGGTTATTATATCAATTATGTGTGCAGGTGAGTTATATAAATCAAAACAATTTTGAATGAATATGTTAGGCCAGAAAAAAAAATATTTACAGTGATAATATCTTTTATACCAGGGGCTCACATGTGAGCAAGTATGGCTCACCTGGGGGCTATCGATCAAATAAGATTTTCCAACCGGGATCTATCTAAGGTGACGGCCAATTGGTAGTAAAATCATTCATCTGGTAGATTTCTCTCATGCTAAAATGCCTAGTTTATACCAACTATGAAAAGGTTTCAAGAATAAACAATTGACAAGATTTTTCTATAGAGTTCTATGTTTAGCTGTGTTCCCCGGTGGTGGTAATCCTTTATATCTGATTTGTACAAATATGTAAAATTTGGAAGATGACCATCAAGTAGCCATTTTACAACATTTTCCCATAAGGTCCAATAAACTTAGATCTGCATTAACGGTCAGCTTGAATTTATTATCAAAACTAAAATTTTACATTTGCAAAAGGTACATTATGTAATCATGCCTAATAAATATCAACTTGATGTATGGCAGCCATTTTAAATTTGTGAACGGTACAAATATATACAATTTGGTAGATGACCATCATCTTACCAAGTCTTTTTAATGTCAACTTAATATATGGAACGGTTTTCAAGGATTTAGCAATTTACAACATTTTCCTATAGGGTCTAATGTTAAACTAAGATCTACAATGATCTCAGATTTATGATCGGCACTAAAATCTTACATTTGTTTGATGACCATGATGCCACCGTGCCTACTTTGCAATTTACAACATTTTCCCATAAGATCCTATGTTAAACTATATTCCCTGGCGGCGGCCATCTTGAATGAGATGTGAACCTGCCAGGCAAATGTATAAATTGAACTTCTTAATAAAATGGGCACTTTCGTTAATAAATCTTGACCTCTATCTCAAAGCCTCTCTGAGAAATTAGACAAAATGTAAAAAAAGAATATTTGAACATAAGGGCAATAATTCCAATTTGGGTATTCAGATTTTCACAACAAATCCCGGATGGGTAGATCTTTTCATGCTAAACATTTTTGCAATTGTGTTTAGCCTCTATTTTTTCTAGTTTTCCCATTAAAAATTTAAAAAAATGGAAAAATTGAAAATCTTACCGAAAAAGGGGCAATAACTCCAAGATGATTTTTAGGAGTTTCTTCAAAATTGCAGGGCGAATAGATCTTGCTATGGTGATCATTTCTCCACAGTCCGATTTTTAATATTTGTAACGGTTTTTCGATTTATTTGCAAAAAACAGCAATTTACCCCTATGTTCTATTTAAGTAATAGTGGCCACATGGTTTGATCTACAGACTAATGAAACACAATTATAAAAACTGTATACTCTGATGATGATTCAGGCCAAGTTTGCTCACAATTGGCCCAGCCGTTTCAGAGGAGAAGATTTTATTGATGGACGGACGATGGACGGACAGACGACTGTTGACTGACGCAAAGTGATGGTAAAAGCTCACATGTCCTGTAAGGCCATGTGAGATATAATGACAACAAATAATTCAGATTGGTAACTTCATATAAAGTGTTTTTTTTTCTTCCGAACATAATGATATCTAATAACACTTTTGTAAGTATCTGCTTTCAAAGCTTGTTTATATATTTCAGATTAATTTTTATAACAAAATTTAGGGACTGCTCATTGAAGCTAAATGTATATACCCTTATTATATGTGCAAGAATTGAACACTTACTTATGCTTTACTATGAATGAATTTTAAATGTGTAAATATTCAAATCATTCATTAGTTTTCTGTATTGGGCTATTAATTATTTCAATATGCTGCCTAAGAATTGTTTGAAATAGAATGGAATTTATTGCATTTCACAAATCAGTGCCATAAGTGAGTAGACTTTTAAAATTTCACTGTGTAATTCATATTAAAACAGTCTCTGTTTTAAAAAAAAATATATCTAAAACTCATTTTTTTCCCCGATTTCATGAAATTTTCACTGTTCTGTTAAAAGAGTTTGGTATTCAGTCTCAGCCAATAATTCACAATAAATTTAAACTTCATGAGTTATCATTTATATTGTCACAATCAATTAAGATACAAACTGAAATTTCTGATGTCACAATTTACAAAGGATATATAGTAAATTTTGACATTAAAAGTTTTTGGTTTGTATTTAACTCATCATAATATGGAATATACAAGTTTTAAAATCATTTCAAAATTATTACAATAAATTTCATGAAAATCATATTGGGTTGTACAATTTCTTTCAAACAGAGACCGTTTTTACATGAAATGCAGTGAATTTTGAAACAACGGCAGTAGAATACCGAAGGAACAAAGGACCAAGACTTTGCCAAAAAAAAAAGAACACCAAAAACAATGACGTTAGACACAGAAAACAATGACGTTAGACAGGTACAAAGCACAGAAATAGAAATCACAACATTCAAAACAAAGGCACTCACAGTGTGAACACCAGTGAAACTGAGAGTGACATCAAGTGCTCCGGCAAAATGTTGACTCATTTTAGCACTAGGAAGTACTTTATACAGTACCTTTCAGTTTTAATTGTAAAGCTATTGCCCTGAAAATCAATCTCCCTTTCAGTGACAGCTGCACTTTGACTGAACTATACGACAAAATTTATAAAATCACGAAAAAATTGACTACTTAAGGACCATTGCTTAATTTTTATTCAAAATTTCCATCAGGGTAGATCTTGATATGCTGAACATTTTTGCAATATAAACGAAACCTTTATCTGTTATAGTTGTTTTAAATTAAAAAAAAAATGAAAATTTTACGGAAAAGGGGCATAAACTCAAAATGGGTCGTCAGATTTTCGTCAAAATTGCAGGGTGTGTATTTTACCTCCGTGAGATTTTTTGATATTTGTAATGGTATTCGAGTTATTTCCCAAAAACTGCAATCTACCCCCTATGTTCTATTTTTAGTAACGGCAATGATGTTGTTTGACCTAGGGAAAATGAAATAACAAATTTGAAACTAGATTCCCTAGTGATTGATGCTTCATTTTAAGTTTGGTTCCATTTAGCCCGGCGATTTGAGAAGAGAAGATTTTTGAAAGTGAGCTCAAGACGGGCAGACGACGGACATCGACGGATACCAAGTGATGGCAAAAGGTCATCTTAGTATAGTGTTGTATATGTAATGTCGTGTGTTTTGTGGGCATGTGGTGTCTTTGGTCTTCCGTCTTTTGGTGTTTTTGCTTTTGCCTTGTCTCTGGACTTTGATTTGTGTAATCTTGTGCTTTGTTCCTTCGGTATTCTACTGCCGTTGCTTAGTATAGCCAGGTGAGCTAAAAATCACTTTTTTGTTTGTTAAATGATTTGAAGAAATATATTCTAAGCCTATAAGTAAAATGAATGATTTTAATTTATTTTTACATCAATGCTTAAGAATGCTTAAGGGGGTTCGCTACTCAATATGAAAATAAATAGGATTTCAAATAAAGGTGATTTTTTGTTAGAAAATTAAAAAAGAAATAATTTAAGCGAAAAAAATTGATAGGTTGATGATCTAGTTTTTGAGTTTTAAGTGATTGAAATTTTTGCGGGAAACTGAACTCCTCGGATTTTTCATAGGATTAACATTAGCAAGGTTTCACCACGAATGAATGTGACAGAATAAATAAAATTGAATGAGATTTTTACAGAACGCTCATATAGATGTATAAAATGAAATTATGGGAGAAATTAAGGGGGTCCATGGGCAAAAAAATTTAATGTTTTTAAATGGATAAAACCAGAGAATTCCGAAAATCTGACAAAAATCTCAAAACATGATGAGCAAACCTCCTTAAGAGATGAATTGACTGTTTTATACACTTTACTGATAAAAAGAGTTATCTCCCTAAACATAGGTCGACTACCTTAACTCTGGATATATCATTTCTTATATGACAGATAATGCTTGTATAGCAGGAGATTGCTACCATATAAAGGCGCCTAGTCTAACTCCCAAGGCACACCATCTAACACTCAAGTCACCCAGTCTAACTCTCAAGGCACTCAGTCTAACACCCAAGGTACCCTGTCTAACATTCAAGGCACCCAGTCTAACTCCCAAGGCTGGGTTTGGTTCCTTTTACAGGAGTCTGTTGACTTCAAAAATATCCATGACATGCCAATCCTGTTTCTCATGGTTGTATCTGTTGAATGGAATGAGATTGTTGGTATACTACAATGTGTGTATTGTCTTCATGTTTTATGTACTTCATTCTAAGGGTACTCGACCTTTTTCTAGTTTGATTTTTACTGTGAGTCTTTTGTGTATTTATTTTTAGCCATTCACCACACATAGGGGAGGGTTTGGATCCAAGAAAACGAGATTAACACCATCGCAATTTTTGCGCCTGTCCCAAGTCAGGAATATGTTGGTCATTGGCTTGTCCTTGTCTTCTTATAAAATTTTAGTTTCTTGATATTTGAGTAATTGGTTGTGGTTTGTTTTCATCGACTTTTTCATTTTTTTACCTTTTTGGCGCCATTTAGCGCTTGCTATATGGTTTGAGGTTCCTCACTGTGTTGAAGACCGTACGGTGACCTCTAGATGCTTTGTTTTGGGTCGTTTTAACCCGGATATATTGTCTCCTTGACATTTACACCCCATTTCCTTTCTTTTTCATAAACTTCCTTAAATCTTTGGTAAAAATGAACTAAAATTAATAAATACGAATGCAAAAAGAAGTAGGCATGCTGACTTCAGCAAAGACAAGTTTTTCAGTTTTTTATTCAGATCTTCAGATTCATTATCATTTGAATCGAGATAGTATAATAGTCAATAAAATCCTTATTTTCTGTTTAGCTAGTATGAAAAAGAAAAGTAATGAGGCAAACGTCAAGGAAAAAACATCTCATCTCTAAGTTAAAACGACCGAAAACAATGGATCTAGCGGTCAACGTGCGGTCTTGAACACGTTAACTAGGGGTTTCCGATCGGTATACATGGTATTGCGTCGAAAACCCATAGTTTCCGATAGAAATTGAACGGAATACAGGGATTTCGTACGAAAACCCCTAGTTTCCGATCGGTATCGAAAATTTGTGTTTTAACCGAAAATGCTATTCATAGTTTTAGCCAATGAGAAACAAGAAACGGTATTCGCTATTTGATATTTAACGTTCATCCAATCAGAAACGGAAAACGGTATTCAGAGTTTAATTAAACCAATCAAAATCGTTTATTCTGTTTATCGCTTATAATTCTCTCTTTTTATTCAACTTTCGTATTTTTTTATTTATTATGTGCCTTTTGATATAATAAGTAAATAATCAAACAGAGTTTTGCCTGTGACATTTTTGGAGTGCGAATGGATATCAGATTCGCGGGTCATGAGAGGATTCGGTCTCGCCTTAACCAGCAGTTAAAAGTTTGAGACTTAGTGTTTTTAAAATAATCAATTTAATAAATCTCTGGAGGAAAGATTTTTATTTTCATATAACTTGACGTGTACTTTGTTTAAAGTTCTGTTTGAGGAATATACCTCACAGTTAACTCACTTTTCATGACCAATATTCGTAACTCTTTGAAAATGACAAAAACAATGCATTAAGTTAGTGTTTTTAAAACGCTGATTAAAAATCTTAATTTTCTTACATATTATATGCAAAATTTGATGATTTTTTTTTAGTTCGCAACATATCAAACCCCTTCGCAAGGATAAAATGAAGTAAAATTTCAAAACACTTCTCTATTTTTTGTCATTTTCCAAAGAGTTAGTTTAAACCGCAGACTAACAATTTAACTTTTCATACCTTTTTAGTGCTAAAATTCATGAAGTTTTTGATTCGCAAATAAAGAAGTAAAATTTTGCTGCCCGAATTACAAAACTCCTTCGAAAGGATATTATGATGTAAAATTTACAAAACATTGAATTGTTTTTGTCATTTTTAATGACTGAGTTTAAACCGCTGATTAAAAATCTTACTTTTCATACCTATTCTATGCTAAATTTGATGATTTTTTTTTATTTAAAGGATATAATGAAGTAAAATTTTGCTGCCGAATTACAGAACTCCTTGGAAAGGTTAAATGAAGTAAAATTTTGCTGCCCGAATTACAAAACTCCTTCGCAAGGATATTATGATGTAAAATTTTTCTGCCCGAATTACAAAACTCCTTCGAAAGGATATTATGATGTAAAATTTTCAAAACACTGAATTGTTTTTGTCATTTTTAAAGACTGAGTTTAATCCACTGATTTAGTCCATGGGCTGGAATAACCCCCGTGCATCCCCCCCCCACTTCCGAACCCCTACCATTTTTAAAGTCCGCATGCATCCCCTCTTCAAAATAAAACATGTTAACACGAGCATAACCTGCACGCACTTGTGGAATTTGGCCCATTTTTAGACCCACCTACCGAACTTTTGGAAAATTTCGTTTTTCGTTCAAGTTTTTCTTTCAGTTGCTTCAAAATGTTGACAAAATGCCTTCAAGTTATAAAAACGAGGTATCAAATGATTGCTTATTATATAAACTTCACAAAAAACCCAAGTTTTAAATATTTCTATGCCCAATACGTTCCATAGCGCAGTTAAACGTACCCCTACCCCAATGAAAAATTGACGAAAAAACTGATATTTTCATTGAAATTGCGTAAGTTTGATGCTCTAGAGAACCCGAAGTGCATCTCAATTCCCGATTTCTTCAATATAAAACAGGTTAAGACAATGTTAACATATTTTAAATGACCAAAATTTTTATTTTCAAATATACCAAATACAGCAACCTTTGAATAATTAATAAGTTTTGTCTTTTTTTTTTTGCCTAATATTATTTTTAGTAAACAAATATCTTTTAAAAAAGGTATCAAATGAAAACTTATTATATTTGCTTTACAACCATAACAAATAATGGCCGTTTTTAGGTAATGTATACATCATATATCAATAAAACTTACCCCTACCCCAACAAAGTTACTCTAAAATTGTCAATTTTTTGTCTATTTTCGCATGTGTGTTGTATAGGACAATGTTGTGATTTTATATTTGTTGACTTAAACTCAACAGCCATATGTTGACTTAAACTTAATATTTTGCCCGAAATTGGTGAAAAATGGGAAGTCTCAACATTTTAAAATTGTCCAAGGTCTATTGCTATATATACCAAATCTGGAGGATATTTCTGCAACTATGCCAATTAATTGTACATTGCTAAGAAAAACAAGGAGTGTCAAATGTGACTCTGATCACAGAAAATCTTACCCCTACCCCAACAAATTTTCCCTGAAATTGTCAATTTTTTGACTATGTTCACATTAAAATAACCAGAACACGAAAAACATGTGTTGTATATGACATAAATGCACGAATTACATCAGAATGTGGTATTTCAACAGCCATTGGTCGACTAAAACTCTATATTTCTCCCAAAATTGATGAAAAATGGGAATTTTCAACATTTCAGATTTGTCCGTATTTCATCATTAAATCGCAATATATGTCAAATGTGTAGAACATATCTGCAGATATGCCATTTAATTGTCCTAAGCAATACATAAATTGTCTTTTATCATTGTTTACAAGGAGTGTAATACGTGACTCTAAATACCGAATATCTTACCCCTACCCCAAAAAATTTTCCCTGAAATTGGTGATTTTTGGTCTATGTTCGCATACAAATAACCAGAACATGCAAAATGTCTGTTGTATATTACAATGTTTCAGATTTGTCCATAGTTAACTGTTAAATCGCAATATGTATCAAAATTATAGAATATATCTGCAGATATGCCAGTTAATTGTTCTAAACGATACATTAGATGTCTTAAAACCTTGTTTAGAAAAACAAGGGTGTTGAATGTGACTCTAGATACCAAAAATCTTACCCCTACCCCAACGCATTTCCCCCAAAATTGTCAATTTTTTTTTCTATGTTAGGATAAAAATAACCACCACGCGCAAATTCTGCGTTGCATATAACAAAAATGCCTGAATACCATCACGATTTTGGTATTTCAAATCCCAGTTGTCAGCTTAAACTCAATATTTTGTCCAAAATTGATAAAAAATGGAAATTTTTAGCATTTCAGATTTGTCCAAAATCACTTTTAAATCGTTATATGTGGCAAATCTGGAGGATTTATCTGCAGATTTCCCAATTTATTGTCTTAACCGATACATATGTTATTTAAAAACACTGTTTAGAAAAATAAGGAGTGTTCCATTTGTCCCTAAAAATTAAAAATCTTACCCCTACCCCAACAAAATTAAACTTAAAAATCTTCAAAATATGACCGTCTGTACATATAAATGAACAAATGTTTTACTGTCTTTGCAAAATATGCATTTGATACATCACAATATGTAATTTTGACACCAACATATGGGAAAAAATTGAATATTTTGGACGATTATCGTGAAAAATGGGAATTTTCAGTATTTCAGAATTTTCCGAAATTCAAAGCTAAATCGCTGAATAACTGCCCATTAACCTGGCGCATGATCTTATTTTTAATAAATGGGAGGCTCTGTGTGTTTTGGTGTTTGAAAATTACATGTCATTGGACCTTTATACAATGTTAAAAGCTTTTCAAGCTGAATAAAATGAAATAAATTCTGTTGAATATGTGTGGTAAGGGGTAATATGTTTGTAATTTATGAGACTGTAGTTAGTCTAAAAGGCTTAAAAGCATTCTTTCTAATTGCTTAGATATGATGAAACGATATTTAATCAACATTTTTAAGCTATATATCAATTTTATGAAGTATTTGCATCTCAAAGTCAAAACAGCAGAACTTCTGAAAAACAGAAAATTCAAATTTTCATACAATTTCAAACAGAAGAGTCGAAACAGACCTTTTGAAAAGTTTTAACTTACTTAATTGATCTTCTGCATGTCAGTTGTAGTGAAATACACGCTAGGATTCCAATTAAACATTATCTTTTTTATCATTAATAGCCTGAATATTTCAAATGTTTTCTTAATTTTTTTTTTTTTTTTTTTGGGGGGGGGGGGCTAATTTTGACAATTATGAACCTATAATATATCTGAAACTAAAATTTTTGCGTATAATATGTTGCTAACATATCATAAATCATTATTGCATCGGCATGGACTTTAATGGTATTATTTTCCAACATTGTATCACAACTGATAAGTTTGGCATAAAAACTAGATCAAATGACGAGGATTGTTTATCT
>MJUU01028854.1:0-27900 GCA_002080025.1 Modiolus philippinarum
AAAAAACGTTTTTTGAAAACCTACGGTTTTTTCCCATAGTTAACTACTTATATTCAGTAATATTTCAAGATTCTGTTTCCGCTCATGCCCTTAGAGAGTGGATATATATATTTTTTTTTCTTTATTGTTGGGCACTGCTGACAGTCAGTAGAGACAATTTTAAAACAATGTTTTCGAAATGAAGCAACGAAAATTTTGTATTTCCCGTATATCTCAACCATAGTGCGATTGTTGCAGCATAAGATACATTAAAAATCAAATGTTAAAAAATAGTGAAAATATTACAAATGCGCTCTTTTTGTCTCTGTTGCTTATTTCAAGAGATAGAAGGTAAATAGATCTACAAGGGAGAGATTTTATTCGATTTACTTCCCCGCCTGAACGCTACCGGTCAGCCAAGCAAACATAAATCTTGAATAGTCATTATCATAATGTTTCATAACACACGTAGATAACTTTAAATAGGTCAAACTGACATCTTATCAACAGCTACCATTGTGTAAATTAAGTTACAATTCCAGGACAACAGCCAAATCGGAAACACCAAGTAAGAAGGACACTGAATGAGCACGGGACAGAGGAGAAACCAAAGATCATCACGGACCCAATAAAAACCATGGATCAGATTAGGTGTGCCAGTAGAGCAAGCATCTCTTGCTTCTCATAAGACAGATGTCGTGTTGAAAATGGAAAGTCCGGTAGTAAAGACAAATCCGGTAGAGGGAAAACAAACTTTAGTTGTAAAGAGATAGATCTATTGTCATCTGGGAAACAGATATCCCCTAGCGCTCTACAAGATCGTGATGTCGACCTTAATACATCTGTAGTGATGACTTCAAGTAATGAGAAACATAACCTTGCTTCAGAAGACTATTTGTAAGCAAGCGAGCTCCATCAGGGTAGTCACTGTATCGACCACAAGCCCTTGAGAAGTGAATGTGTTGGGAGATGTAAACTCCATATGTAAAAGCTTTTTGGATGTTGCTAAAAAGAAAATGGAAGATAAAATTTGAAAAGTGAAATCAACGCGTTTGTCATACAGCCTAGTTTGGAGTGTACTTCTGTTGTCACTTTCAAGATGAAGGTCAAGGAACAAGGCCGATGTGGAAGTATCTGTAGTATCCTTAATTTCGAGTTTTTTTATAGATAAGATGAAGAAAATCTCCAAGGCGAGAATTTTTTTTTGTGATAAAATATCATCTTTGTAACGGACGCTGAAATTTTAGGACTGGGCTACTTTTTGAAGAAGCCTTTCGAAGATTTAAGCCTTATATGAATGAGAAAACAGATCGGCTAAAAGATGTGAAGAGTTTGTGACTTCCTATTGAGAGTGCCCCGAAGCAATTAACACAAAAGCATTGTATTTCACCGGGGTGTTCAGAAAAAAAAGGGGTACCAGTCAATTTTTTGCTTTTTTGTCGTTTTTTAAGGTGGCTCCAACTCCAACCCCACCCAAATACGATCCTCCAGTGTATTTAATTCAGCCTATATAACTATGTCCTCAGTACGGAATTCGATCCTTAAGAATACAAATTTAAAAAGCAATGAAACTACAAGCCGTCAAAAATCAGTATGGACAAATATCATTCGGCAGATACATAAACACTGCACGTCACAGTTTTTAAGAACCAATCACAATAAAGATCAATAAACTGACCTGCGCAAGCATTCTAAAGATGAATCTACAGAACAACGTCAAATACGATGAACCAAGCACTAAAGAGAAATAATACGTAATGTCCCAACTGATGCACGTGCACAAAAGGGGGAAATTCCAATTCAAAGTACACGTATTTATAAATAAACTAAATCAAATTTTACTGTTTCTTTTAATCAAGTACGAAAGTAGCATACTTACAAATTGCGATATTTACGTATCAAAATGGATTAATTTATAGGATTCTTACAATTTATTTTAAATGTCGCTTAAGATCTAAACAGACATAGAAAGTGTCCTTAATGTACGTGAACGCAAAATGCGAGAAATATTAGCGGTATTTATATTAACATGAATTATATTCAGTCTACAAGTTAAAGGGATGACCATTTGATTTTCAGGGTACGGGCTTGGGCGAATTGGTAAATAAAGAATTCATCATGGTTCCAGTTAAAATAAATATTCTTATCCTAATTTTCATGGAAATAAATAATTTAATTTTGATTCGAAGAATATTTTTTTTAATTGCAAATGGAAATAAATATTTTTATGTGACATTTGGTGAAAATAAATAATTTGTTCGAGATTTTCATGAAAATAAATTAATTTTCTGGACAAAATCGTCAAAGCATCCCTATGAAAATTAAAAGGGTCGTCCCCTAAATTATATCCCGCAACAGGGATAGAATACAATGTATAGTCCCTGGCCTAGGCCGAATTCTTCTGCCTCTATGGTAAAATTATTACATATTCATCGTTTATCTTTTCTATTTGTCGCCGTGCGCGGTCCCGGCTTATGAATAGGCCCACAGTATCCTCTGAGCTTGGAGTATGAGTCTTCCTAATAGAGGCCCGGCACCTGGATCGGTTTTCAGGGGCTCCGGCTACAGAGCTGCCGGGCGCGTCCCTAGTTGGCGGATAGGGGAATGCCCTGTCTATGCGGGTAGTCAGGCCATAATACGGAAAGGGTGACCGCGAACCTTTGTAGCCGAACTGTTTGGAGAAACGCCACGCTCCATGCAGTATGAAGACCCCTCCTGTATTTCTCTAAAGAGAGCAGACGCTCTGGGTGTCGTATGGAAGGCTAAATCTCCTGTCCCTACCCATTTCTCCCATTTTCCAGTGCAATCAAAAGTCGTTACCCCGGTTGTCGCTTCCACCTTTATTTATTTCTTCTTTTACTTACAATTTTTTGCATTGATTAACTTGTTCGCGTCCTGATATAGCTGAAATATTGCTCATTCTACATTAAACTCTAACTAATCAATCAATCTTTTCTGTTTGGACTTTTATTTTCATTTATTTTTTTATTTTATTTTATCTGTTGCCCAGTCCAGGACAACAGCAAGAATTAAAAAATAAAAGTCCAAATAGAAAAGATAAACGATAAATAGGTAATAATTTTACCGTAGAAGCAGAATTCGGCCTAGTCCTTCACGTCTTCTCAGATATATGCAAAATTAAAAAAAACGCCTTCGCCAAATACAAATTTAACAAAATAAATTAAACCTGAAATCACACAAGAAGTTGAAAACAAAATTAGTAACCCAAAAACATTATTAATATGACGTTGTGATACCCGTTTCTTGATTAACTATTTGTATCATGTATAACTAATGCCATCAACTCCTCATAGGAGTACTGTGCTTAATTATTAAAATAGATTTATATATTTTCCGGGGGCCCTGATACCAACTACATCCGACAAAGCAAATGCATCTTTATCGATCATTTGTTTGTTTACTTTAGTACACGTTTCATTGTTTTCTATATCTTAACCGGGAGGTGTGCTTGTTTATCATGATTTGATTGGATAGTGACGTCTCTGAGTAGTTATTTAAATCGTGACGTACGCTGTTTGCTTGAAGTGGGAATTTCCAAGGTCATGTTTGCGCAGGTCAGTTAACTCGTCCATGCTTTGTCCATACTAAATTTTGACGGCTTGTATTTAAAAAAAAAAAACTTGATAAAGAATGCAATTGAAAAAATCCTTTGAATTTTTTTTTTTAACTTCATAAAGAAAGCGATTGACAAAATCATTATCTACTTTTCAGAGGAAGTTCGTGAATATCAGATTATAGCGAGATCGATTAACAGTCTTTTATTATAAATCAAATTTAAATTACACACTTGAGGCTGCATCATAATTCGGTTTAACCTTCGATTTCCTTTAAAAAATACTTGTAATAAGTCAAAATCATTGAGGTTTACAATTTTTCCCGACGTTTTGTACCTGTTTTGTCTTATTGCCCTTTACATTTCGACTTTTGACAATTCTGTTTTGTAATTTTGTTATTGCTCTTATTTCATATGTAAATGGGAAAAGTTTAATTTAAAGCAGAATGAGCTGTGATTTTTCAATTTTTTTGTTATTGAAGATTTCATTATTTCAAGCTATAATATGCAGAAATAGAGCAGTTTTAAGTCCAATTCATCGAGTGTACACATAAGAAGCTTGAAAATAAAAGAAAATATGACATTAATTAATTATTCACTAGCATAAAAAATGTATTCTCGGGATGGATCGTATGCCTGCGACCCCAGGTCAAAAGTTCCCGATACATGCGTAACAGAAGTGTTTATACTGAAAACATGTCATGGTCCGATAAAATCACGTGCAATGTGGAAAAAGAATGCTGACTTTTAAGTGTGTAATAATGGTTTTCATTGCAAAAATAATAAAAACTTACCCATTAATTATTCCTACAAGGATGGCCAAATTGTATTTTACACACGGGAGGGCTTTAATCATTTTTAATCTAATTCATCGATTTATCTCCCGCCGTGCGCGGTCCCGGCTTATGAATAGGCCCGCAGCATCCTCTGAGCTTGGAGTATGAGTCTTCCTAACAGAGGACCCCGAGGGAACCCCGGGATATAAAAATAGGACCTAGTATCTCCGGCTTGCGGGGTGTGACCCCTCCTAAAAGGAGGCTGACCCCGAGGGTCCCGGGATATAGAAATAGGACCCATTCCGTGGTTGTGCGGGATTAATAAATACACAACCCATTTTTCGCATGGGATGTAAACTCAGGTCCACGTGTTGGAGGAAATGCCACGCTTCCTGCACCTTAAAGAACCCTTGTAGCAAGCTTTTTTTGAGTGGTCCGTAGGTGATCGGCTACAAGGCTAAATTCTCCGCCCTTTTCGATTTCACCCTACTTTACCAGTGGCAGTCAGAATTTCCCGTCCCATGGCCCTTTCCATACCCCAAAGTGATTATTTAACTAAAAAACTTGTTCTCGTCTTGATATAGCTGAAATATTGCTGAGTAGACGTTAAACAATATTCAATCAATCAATCAATCGATTTATCTCCACGTGTACATTGCACTCGTCACGACTTTAGCCGAATTGTACCTTATTACGTAAGCTAATAGACTGGCTCCTTTTAAAATGAGAACACAGTCGGGCATAAAGTTAACTTTTAACCAACACCTGAGACGGAATTTAGCGGGATAATCCGGCGGAAAATGTATTTTGCTCGCATTTCCCCGACTCGTTTTTAAATTACACACCCCAGAGCTAAATTGTCCAGTGTAGGTTGAGAAAAATAATGTGTTAACCGGCAACCGCATCACAAATATCAAGTGTAGACACATATCAAGTATCTTAACTAAGCCGAAGTTTGCAGATTGATGGTACATTTGTCTATGTCAACTATAAGTAGTATCTCGATTAGTGCCGATATCAAAGTCGAACTTTCATGAGCGTCCATGATTGATCAAAATCGCATGCAAAATTAGTTTTATAATCCAATTTATAAAGTAATCATGGCATTTTAATGCATAATACAGTATTTGATATAATTTTCTAGATATATGGATTCGACATGATGCGTTTTAAGAGCTTCCAAAAATTTCAAGAAATACAGCTCATATTGCTTTAAGACTAAATCTTTCAAATACATGTTGCAGTATCGACTTCATCACATCAATAAAAAAACAGTGAACAATATTGCTCACCCATCTATAAACATACACTCTATACACCCTTATCTATTTGCTTCCTGATTTGAATGAATATGGTGGACTTAATTTCAAATATGTGACTACGAATATCGATTGAAATTTGTTTATGGTTAGATATTTAATCGTTTATTTTGCGACGTGATGCAATCAAGCAAAAGACGATTTTCATATTTACGGGATGACCGTTATTCTAGCATGTTTTGCAAGGCACATTACAACCTGGTTTTCGATCTCATAAGGGAAAAGAAGGGCATTGAACATTTTCCCGTGAAACTGATACGATTTTCACTTCGGGAACTATCCAAATACCAAAAAAAACGATTTTCACTTCGGGAACTATCCAAATACCAAAAAAAAAATTTTCACCTGACAACAAAGATATTACCCTTACTCTGATGATAGATTTCTTCGTATTTCGAGGTTCACTGCTGGTTTTCCGTCTTACTAGGGAAAAGAAGGTCAGTAAACATTTTCCATGGAAACTGATACGATTTTGACTTCGGTAAGTACCCAAATACCTCAAAATAATTTTTCTTAACACAATCAAGATATAACCATATTATATTCACTGCTGCTCTTTGATACTATGGAACCGTAAACGAAAACATTATTACAACGGAATCAGAGTCGGGAAATGATATAAATATGAAAATGGTTTATTCAAATATAGGTTTTACACAAGTATAAATTGGACTTTTTCAAACAAATAGAAAAAAGAAGGGAAACGGGGAATGTGTCAAAGAGACAACGACCCAAAGGGGAGTAATAACAACTCAAAGCCACCATAGGATCTTCAATGAACGGTGAGAAAACCCCACACCCAACGGCAGGTCGGAGTCGGTGAGAAAACCCCTGAATAAAGAGTAATCAAGTTCAGCGAAATAAACATCATCCTAGACTCCTATAGACATAAAGTAAACTTACTAGAAAAAAGACAAGACGCACAAAGGCTTAATAAATTTCCTGACTTAGGACAGGTGCAAACCTGCTGCGACGGGGTTAAACTAGTTTAATTGGGCCAAAACCTTCTCCCTATCGCCAATGTGATAAATAAAAAAAACAATCGTAACAGCAGTAAAATTCAGTTGGCAACAGGACTGAGTGAACTGTGAAAAATGAAACTGAAAGAACTAAATATACGGACATAAACATGAAATCACAAGAGACTACTAGCAGTTAACTGACATGCTAGCTCCAGACCCATTACCAACTGACAAAAAGTAAGTTATGTACCCTCAGTATAAAGATTCCACCAAGATCCCTTCCTGTGAGGAGTTTAGCATAATGATTTCATGCATATACCGGAATACATAACCCGTCCATTTTTTTTTTGTTTTTTGTTTTGTTTTTTTTTTTTTGTTGTTTTGTTTTTTTGTTTTGTTTTTTTTTTGTTTTTTGTTTTTGTTTTTTGTTTTTTTTTTGTTTTTTTTCTTTGAATTTTAACATTTATCTATTTTCTTTTTCACTGTTGGTAAATATAGCTTCTGCTCGACAACAGACATAATATTTTTTATTTAATTTTGAATTGGAAATCTGTGAATATATTTTGGACTTAAGTGCCCCTAAACAGTAAAAGCCGTCTATCCAACATTGAAAAATATCTGCAAACATCCCATTTTTGTTTAACTTGCTTGATATTGTTCGCTCTTTTTAATTGTTATCTATTAAGAGACGTCCATCATAAAATTCTCAAATTCATAATAATCAAAACTTACCATATGCATTGCACGGTAATTATTGAATTGCGGTTCTACGATATTTGACAAAAAAGAAGAAATCGCGCCAGTTACATGTTAATATGTCCACTGTGCAACGGTCCACTTCGCAATAGAGTATTGGACATACTATCGCACTTCTACTTTGAATTTTATAAGCATAAATTGCAAGAATTCTGACACATACTTGTTGGCAATTAGTATAAAACAAGAAGTAGAGTAACAGGTTTTAATCGCATTTTACAACTAAATGTGTGATTATGTCCACTACACAACGACATCATTCACTCACTCGTAAATGTTGCGAAGTGGGAAAAAAGCGTTGGTGACTTCAAGATGAAGAACAACAATAAAAGCTTTGTTCCTTTGCTTGTTTTTTTACCATGTATTTGTAGAGACTTTGTCTCATGTGCATTTACTCCATATCCTTTTATTCACCATTCTGCACTGAAGAGACATAAGTTGTCGAAATGCGCATATGCAGAATTTAAAGTCACAGTAACTTCGGTATTTAGTCATTTGCGAAGTGGACCATTGCAAAGTGGACATTTCGTACATTTGTTTCAATTTTTGTAAGACATCTGTATAGACATTGTATCTGCTAGATACAACACTGAAGATACAAGATGAGTAATCTAGATGCTTAAATGATATTTCCTATTTGAGGGTTTTTCCATTTGAATTTGTCAGTTGAATATTGCATTTTTTTCAAAATTTTCATTCACAAACGTTAAAAGTAGCATATGTAGATTTACTAGTGATTTTTTTTATGAATTTCATTTTTTAATGAAGAAACTGAAATGTTGCGAAGTGGTAATTTTGGTGTAACATGTATACTTTGGATGTCCTTTCTACACACTTTCGTCTTTGTTTAAGATTGCATGTTTTTAATTTAGAGTCTACTGATATAAAGTTTTAAACAATTCAATTTTCTGGGTCGAAACGCTTTATTTTTTAGTTTTTCAGTAGGCAAAAGTGGATTTTTTTGGAAAATATTCCAAATGCACTTACATAGAAATTGTCTTTACAGTAACTTTTGTATTTTGTTATTTATTATCACTTGATTCATACCACTGCTGGTGGACTGTAAGTTCCCGAGATTATTTACCAAACCAGTAGTTACGTTCTTCGGTGTTGGCCCGACACTAACTTTATTTGGAAATATTCAATGTCTAAAACAGAAAATTTTGTATGAAACTAAGGACTATCTTTCTCATGCAAAGCTTTGTCCTAAGTTGATTTTGGCTTTCAATATTTTAGATCATTTTTATAATTTGTTCTCTATAAGCTTAATATATTTTTATTGGTCTTCCAAATTTTATCTGCACTGAAGAGGCATAAGCAGGAAAAAAATGCAAAGTAACTTAGATATTTTTTTTTCTTAATTTATATATTTTCATTGCGAAGTCTCCAAATAAATAGACAATTTTTTTTAATTTTTTTTTAATAATTAAAAATCAGCATTACAGTCCTACAAAAAGATTAAAAGTGTAATGTTATAAACTATTAATTTATATAGCTGGAAACAAATTTCCTTTTCTTTTTGCCAATTTTGTTCTCACTGCAATAGTGCATATCACAATTTATTTCACCAACAGTTAAATTCATTTTTTTAAGCAGTAATATCCCACATCGATCTCTGGCATATGGCGTCAACATTCCACAAATAATTCGCTATTCACGTGCCTATAGTTTTCGCAGCGATTTTGTCAATAGAGCGTAATTACTACCTCAAAAACTTAAACATGAAGTTTATGTTCAAACATTGTTGCAATTGCCAATTGACAATTTAGTTTTTTTCATAAATGCACATGTTTGCCCTGAAGAGTTTATGGAATATATTACAACAAACAAGCACGAAATCCATTATATGTTGATAAAATACAATGTCAAAGTGTATAGTCTAAAACTTCAAATGACTTTTCAATAGTTGAATCAACATCCGGCCTAAATGCAAATGACCACATTCCGAACATGTATAAAATAGAAATGCATGTCAATGTCCGAGACTTTCACATGAATGCCGGAAGTGAACCTGCCTGTATTTCGGATAATATTATCATTGTAGAGTTTTGAGCATTCCGCCAAGAAAAAAACTTTAAACAAAAGCAACAATAAAAAGATGTTTTTTTTAATGAACTTGGTAGTGCGGGAACTGGAATTTTGAATATTTGCATTATAATTGCTGTTTCTGGTAAAAAAAACTTTGACAACTTCCTCTTTAACTTGAAAAAACGAAGCCAAAATTGCATGTCAGTGGCGGATGTCAGCGTATTCGGAAGAGGCTTCCCTGGAAAGTAATATGGGAAATCAGAGTACGCACCCTGAAAACGCAAAATATATCGGCTTGTTAGATCAATATCCTTTAGCCTAAATAGTATCTATTGTTACGACTTCCTGATAATAAGCGTTATTTCACCTCTCACTTTTTCCTTTTTTCTTTTCTGTATATGTTGTCCTCATGATTGCTGTTTGCTTCCATAATAAGATAGGGATATATCATAATTCTATTCTTTTATTTTTTATGGAGCGAAGAATTCGTTTTTCAATCAAACACCAAAGACAAGTATCTCCGATGTCTTAACAATATTGCAATTAATTACACTTATACTGCAACTGGATTATTTTCAGCACGTATAAAGGTGTACGTATAAAGATGAAGTTTATACGTCTACTAGCAGTATAAAGCTGAAGCTCGCATTGCCCCTGTTTCTAAGCCTCATACAAATAAATCTCATATTTGAAGACACTAAACGTATATTGTTTAAATATGTGTTTGATCATAAGGTTTATCTATCATACCATGCATTTCTGATTATGGTCATATAAGCCGAATAATTCAAAAAGTTAAATCAAAGTACTTGACATGAAAAAGGCAAAAAATAACATAAAATTACAGCCTATTAAACATAAATCTGTAGATAGAAAGTGATCACACTATGTTTGCATGTACATGTAGTATAGAGACATGTTTAATACTGTTAACTTCTGGCAGTACTTGTTCATTGGAATTAGTCTACTTTCATGTTATATTTCGTACAAATAACTAAATACCGAAGTTACTGTGAATTTACTTTCTGCATATGCGCATTTCGACAAATTATGTCTCATCAGTGCAGATAAAATCTAAATGTTTGGAAGACCATAGAATCAAAAATGTTTAGAAACTGTCAGAGAACAAATAACCAAAGTGATCTAAATGTAAAGCCAAAATCTGCTAAGGACAGAGCTTTGCATGAGGGAGATACTCCTTAGTTTTCAATTAAATTTACAAAATTTTAGATATTATAAATGGACACCAATACTGTATCTCTATTCAAGTTTATTTTCGTTCAAATCACATTTCCAATCTGTTCATCTACTTGATTAATATATGCGTACTCGTATCTGTCTCCAGTTCTGTAAAAATTCCAATAAAGTCAAGGCTGACTACTGCCGCATCAAGATGTAAAGATAACAAAATACCAAATTTACTGTTTATTTATTTTCTGCATATGCGCATTTCGACAATTTATGCCTCATCAGTGCAGATCAAACTAAACAATATTTACATAAATGTTCAAAATAAGGGAGCAATAGCAGTACAATTTTGTAGCTATAGATGCAAACGTTTGATTGTCATACATGTATATATTTTGTATTGTTTGATTGTTTATTTATTCTACATATATATGTTGTCAAACCACAGGGGTGAAAAGATGCATTAATTAAGTTATGTTTATATATTTTATCAAGTAAACGCATTAGTAACAGATAAAAACATGACAAGATTCTCAATATATTTAGTTTTATACTTCTGTTAATCAAACGATTACCATCTCATGCAAAGAATTTTAAACCTTTTCCCACCTGTTGTTAGTAAACTTCTTATTTTTATAAATTTCCAAAATCGTGTCTATTTGATTCGAAGGATTGAACGGTAAAACTATAAAAGACCATTTTTCTATTTGTCTGTCTATTGTCTTTAGGACCCTATTTATCTTTCCAATAATTCAAAATTCATTCTTTTACGTATAGTGAATCCGTATGATGTCCAAGATCACAAACTAACATATGATTTTCGTAGTTAACACGAAGACTGGCTGTTCCTTGAGTATCGTTTTGACTTGAACTTTCGGGATATTCATACTGGGAAATACTTTCTGTACCATTCATGTTGATACCATCATAGGTCGCATTTCTGCTTGCTGTCCGAGTTTTCAAATTATCGTAATTGTTCTCAAATTTTAATCTGCAAGGAGAAAAACGTTGCCATTTTATTCAGGGAACGTATGTTGTCTTCTTTAACACATTCATCGGCAAACGAATACCAAAGCAGAACGAGGAAAGGGGGAATTCTAAGATCACGATTGTCTTTTGTCCTTCGTTTGTGTTATTTTGTGCAGTTCCCGGGAGTAGGACAATTGCCCCCCGGACAGTTGCCCCCTGACAATTGCCCCCGGACAATTTCCCCCTAGGACAACTGCCCCCAGGACAATTGCCTCCCATGGGACAATTGCCCCTATAGAACTATACCTCCAATTGCTATATATTTAAATTCACAAATTTTAATCAATTTAACTATACAGTCGAACTTCGATGGCTCGAACACCAATGGGTGCCATGTAAACAGTTCGAGTTAGAGGGTTCGAATTATCATGGTCGAACCATGTTAAAACTTGAACAAAGAGTCCAGAAAAAGGGTTCGATACATCCAAGGTGTTCAAGTTATTGCAGTTCGAGCCATCGAAGTTCCACTGTATATAATATTTTCATTATTTTGTTATTAATATGATCTTATTTTGTTTTCATTTTAACGAATTTATCCAAAAAAAAAAAAAAAAAAATCAAACAAATTAAATAGATTAGACAAAGTTTAATTTCTATTTATTTTTCACTGTTTGTTTACTTATGATATCTTTATAAATAAAAGATTATTCAACACAAATAATATTAAAATTGTCTAAACACAATATTAAAATTTTGAGTAAATACATTTATGCAGGTATGGAGTAATATGCATTGGAAAATAAAACAATAAATAGACTGTAGCTAAAAACTTAAGAAGGCCTTAAATATGTTAAAATATTGAAAAATAAATTATTGAAAGAACATAAAAAGTCTTAGAGTCTGAACGATTGACATTTTTACAACTATTCCAAAATAAGACCAGAAAAACACAAAACTTAAGAAACTGCAATACAGAAGATTTCTATCACTGCAATTATATTCAGACTTCATATAAAAAATTGTTTTGGTAATACTGTTGGTTATTTTCATATGGCTTGCAATAGTTATATGGGGGCCATTGTCCTGGGGGCAGTTGTCCTAGGGGGCAATTGTCCGGGGGCAATTGTCAGGTGGCAATTGTCCGGTCGGCAGTTGTCCAGGGGGCAATTGTCCTAGACCCGCAGTTCCCGGTTGGGTTGTGGCATGTGATTGTAATTTTTTGACCATTTCTGGGTTAAGTTGATATCTTTGTTGTTAATGAAATTTAAAAAAAAATGAAAAAATAGATAAGCACCACATTTGAGAGATTATATTGTTATATGTAATTAAATATTGTAAATATTCTAAAATGCATTGTATTTATTGTTTTTATTTTGTAAGGCCTTAATATTATGTAATTTGTTTGGCCTAGTTATGTAAGTTGCTTACAATAAAAAATGGTCAAGGTAATTACACCTTACAACATGTAGAATTTTCTAGAATTTTAGTTTAGATATTTAACAAATAGAATTTTCTAGATATTTTCCTTACATAATCATTTAGTCACGTGATTATCAGTTGATATGGAATGTTCCAGTCATTTTTTGTGAATGATCTTTCTAAAAACAATGAAAGTATAAATATAAGGTAGCAGAAAAGGGTTAAGGCAGTCAGTTTAATAAGTTTATAAAGGATTATTACGCACATTTTTTGTATTGGAAATCGACATCAGTTATTGTGAATCTATTATCAATTATTTAGTGAGGATTATAAGAAATATTTATTTATACATTTTGGATTTATGATTTCAGAATTTCCCCTTTCCTCGTTCTTGCTTCGGTATTCGTTTGCCGATGTATAATTGGTGGACTTCAGTGGATTATTAATTTGGATATTTATTTGGACTTCATAATTTTCAGATAAGTTTTATATACTATATATATATAATTTTAAAATCATTTATTTTTCGTCTTACTAGAACGTAAATTTGAGCCAGTTATGTTTTATCATTGCTGACTTCAATTTACAACAATTTATAGGTTATTTCTACCACATAACAATATGTTTAGAACAACCATAGTTTTAGTCAGTCGTCCGTCCATGTTAAACTTTTCAGTGACATATCTTGTAGAGAATGAATTGAAACCAAATCTGGCATCAATCAAACTTCTAATGTGACAATCATGTGTTGTTTCTTTAATCCTTTAACCAGAATGACCACCAGGAGTGAAATTATTTTAACATTTGACCCTATGAATAAATCGCAGAGTATGGATCCCTCTTCCAAAAGGCGACTAGGGCGAAAATCTGTTTAACAATTAAAATATCGAAAATCTGTTTACCATTTAAAATATGTTCAAAATATTCAAGAGAACCACTGCGAAAAAATGCAAATTTAACGTGCTATGAATTACTTTCGTAACCATAAAAATTTGACTGCCAGTCGGAGCCTTCTTTAAAATTGGTTCCCTTTGAAAAGGTTTTTTTACAATATTCGAAGATCCACTGAATGAATTTAAACCAAACGGTGTTGTAATGTGACTAACAAGGTGCTGCTCAAGGTTTTTTTTTTAACTTTTCTGCCAAAATTTACTTTCCAACATGGCCGCAAATGGGAAATTTAGGTGAACTTCAATTAGTTTAACATTAGACCTATAAAGATGAAATGCAATAAAAAATCTTTCGCAGAACCGCTGATTAGTTCATTCTCTTTAAACAACAGAGTAAACAACTTCCATAGTTTCACAGTGTTTTACCAGCAGATTAGACTCATTGAGGTAGCCGCCAGATTAGCGGCGAGCACTTATTGACCCATATTTCAAAATTACGTTTTGCCCGATTCTTTCCTTTTCAAGATAGTGGTCTTAAAATTAATAGTCTACCTGCATTATGGATTAATTTGTATGTTTACTCTATTATGGGGAAATTGGATTAGAAGAGGGGTGTTGCGTATCCATAAACAGGGTCAAGACTACCTTTAGCTTTGCTAGTGCCGGCACCAAATCCGGCTATTCCGAGTTCCTATCGTTGTTTTCGTTTTTTAGTTTTCTTCTTTTTGTGTTTTTCCTGTGCCCATTGGGTTGTGGCATGCGATTGAGATTTCCAGCAATTTTAGGTGTCCGCTGTTATGTTTGCTCTTTTGAAATAATGTTACAACTTCATCCACTATGTAATTGGAAAAAAAATTGCCTATGACCTAGGTCAGTTATTTTTTATATTCATGTGGTTGGTATCAAAATGAAAAAAAAAATGTCCATACGTCAAATTTGCATGCATTTTAGTCAAGTTTTTAGGTTCCAGGAGTTGTTCAAAATGCTACATGTACGGAGATTATATATGTTGGCAAATAGTTTGTTCCGTGCACATTTTTATTTGCTGAGCAGTTTACGGATTGAAATTTGTAAGAATTGTTTATAAACGCATAAAGAATAAGTACCTGATCTTCCTATTTATATAACAACATATGATGACGACGACTGTAAGGGCTATTAACGACAAAGCAGCAATAACACCAAACACAATTCCTGTAAACGACAAGAAAAAAAATGTAAAGCTACGGAAACCGGATCATTGAATTAAAAAAAAATCAAACATATGATTCTATTGATGTAAATTTATGAAATATTATGTTCTGTCATTTTAAAATAAATCAACTCCAAAGTTCCAGAGAAGACAAATAATTTCGATGTGCCTCCCGAAAACTTTTCATCATTTGCAGATATATATTTATAGCTTTTAAGCGATTAAGAACAAATAATCGGATATGTTTCCTATTATCCATTTTAATTCATATGGCTTAAACGTACATAGGCAAAAATTTCAACAGATTCAAGACTTGATTCAACAAATGGAACAACATTTTTATGGTTGTCCTTCATCTTAAAGTCACCAATATTTATATCACCTAATATCTACTCGAGATTTTAATCTATAAAATTCGAACAGGGTCAATGAAAAGCATATACATTTTGTATGTGTAAAATAATACAAAAAAAATTGAGCATGAAATTTCAGACAAATTTGACGTTTATCCAGTAATTAATAAATATTCATACCTTTAATATAAAATATAGGTGTCTTCTAACTACTCAAACTTTTTGAAATTACATATTCTAGTTAATCCAACATGCAAAGAACAATAGATGTTGTTATAGCATAATGTGTTGTTACAATGATTAGTGTTTAATTAATTTACAGGTAAATCTAGCTGAAATGATTATAAAGTCACAAAAAAGTAATGAATAATTATTATACTTCCAAATATTTTCAAAGATTTAAATATATTGATCTACTATGAAGATAATAGCTTTCCTTTTTACATGACATGTTTTTAATAATTAATATTACAAAATTAAAGATACACATTTTGAAATGGGAAATGTATAACAATTACATGCAAAGTTTCGGAAACACTGAGCATCTGAAGCTTAATCCAAGTTTCCTTCATCAAATAGGATTTTTAGTTCTAGAACATTAACTTTTCCCCAAGAAATCTAAAGTTTCCTGCCAGTGAACTCTGGATATACTGATCGGAACTGAAACCCACCATTTCCTGTAAGAAACTAGACTCAAGTTCAAGAAACCCATTAAGCAGGGACTATATATTGCATAGTTTATATTGACATTGCTGACAAGAAACCTAGGTTTCCTTGGTTTTTCTTCACCTTTATTCAATATATAGCCATTCGTAAATATGTATCAAAGTAAATAAAATAAAGAGAAATTGATGATTCACCAAATTGATGGTCGACTTGCTAGCTTGAAAATCAGTTTTTTAAAGTATGCTAAACTCGCAAAGTAGTTACTACAAATGTAGAACAGCGCTTCATAGAAGTCTGTTTACTTTAATGATAACATTGTGCTTATTGATTTGCATTGAAATTACTTTCGATATTTTGTACCTCTTCCTACATTGTGTCTGGAACTTTAAAAAAAATCTTTGCTTGTTACAAATGTAATGAGCATTTAGCTTTAAATTAGTTAAACTTGATATCATACTTCAGTTCTTCAATGTGTTATCCATATAGTTTTTTTCTATTTTTCTTTTTCAGAATATTTGAATTTAAAAAAAAAAATTACCTGTAATTAACTCTAATAATTAAAACAATGTTTATACAGGCTAATCCAATGTTTGCCAAATGTTTACACAATAATTCCACCTATTCCAACATGAATTTCTTTAAATTTTACCCTAGATTTTAAAATGTTGGAACAGGTAGAATGAACCAAAATATAAATGCTGAGTTATAAAACAATCATTAAGATATAATACATACGTATATCATAAAAATAGTATCGACTTGAAAAAAAAAAACAATTTCAGAACAATCTGCGCAAATCGCTATTATAGTTACTAAAAATATGTTGTTTAAATGATGGAAATGTATCAAACCTTCTTAAAAATTTTAAATAATAAATTTCATTTACCATTGATGATACATTTATTGTTTGTTTTCAAATATTACTTTATTGAACAGTCATAAATACATTTTCTTCCAAATCAGTAAAAGTATCACACTTATCCGCTTCGATTTTTAAAATAGTCTAATGTGTTATTGGAATCAAAATATTTCACACAAGCTATCCTCTGACTTTGTTTATAGCATTCAGACTAACATTATCACGATCATAATCCCTACCTATGTTTTACCTACAATAGAGGATAGCTTGCATAAATTGGTTTTCATTAAAAGAAGTATTTAGAATCATTACCTAATATGGATTCTTTTCTTTTCTGCGTCGTACCTGGTGCTGTTGACGATATGCTGACATCAGATTTTACAGGTACTGCGTGAAATAAAATAAGAAATACCGAAGTTACTGCAAGAGGCCATAAAACTCCCGTGCATACCCACCAAGCATACTTGGTATTAATAAAAACTTGATAAAACTGAGAAAGACATTTTGATGAAAAAAAAAAATATTGATTTTTGGAATAGTCCTCGGAGCTTTTTACAATCGCTTCCAAAAAATCCTAGCTTCAATTTTTAAGCATACAGGTATCTGTATAATAAATTGTTCGTAATATAATCTGATTTCCTGGTTTGAAATTCTATACAATTTATTGGATATAATTCATAACTAAGATATTTATAAAAGTAGGCAAAAATGGTTTCTTGCTCAAAGCACACTGCAAAGAAATATGATTTAATCTGGGTATTTTTCTTTTCACTATTCCTATTTATTTACTTCTTTTTTATAATTTTCCTATTTCATATTCTCCTATCTTTTCGTTCCAAAATTGTTTTATAGCAAAACTAAACTTACCAATGGTAATATTAATTGTCGTTGATTCTGTGTATTCTGTGCCTGATATGACATTTTTGACATAACATATATATATTCCGCTGTTATTTGTAACCATTCTTGTGATAAAACAATGTATTATTTGAGCCTAAATAATCATCTATATCTCCCTTCTTTAGCCATTTGTATGATGGTAATGGATTTCCTCTACCAACGCAGACTAATTTTATTGGATCTGATCCCTGAAGATGTTCATCCATCGTAGGGAGTTTTATTATGGATGGCTTTCTTACTTTATCTGTAATTTGACAAAATCAATTTATTTTTCTTCCTTAAGTTTCCTTATAAAAATGTACAGTTTGGTACAGACAATACCTTTCGTCTAAGTCAACTTGGAAGTTTACTTTTGAACAGCTCTAAGTTGACATTTAACTCGTAGCAGTCACAAACGATTCCAAAGTCGTCATAAATGGTAATAGTCTTGAGGTCATTAATAGAGGTCATAAAGGCTTTTTTGAAAGGAGTCATGAATGACTATATTTAAAACACAGACGTGTGCTGTCGCAGATGCATTCATAAAATTCATTTGCCGATTTAAAGGGTTACAAGAATTTTATTTAGACTTTTTCATAGAACTGATAAACATCCAACATCATCTGATTCTTGGAATATGGTTGTTACACAAAAACTAATTACTATTATTCATACTTCTATCTAAAAATAATCGGCCTCATTGTTAAGCTCAGGAAATACACACGCTTCTTCTTATAAAGATATGTCCTTTTCGAGATACTTTTTTTCGAATTACAGAAAAAAATGTCATTTTCGTCATGTGTTTTCCCTCACATTTAAAGGATTCATTATTTAGTGTATCGATATCATATCAAGGACAGAAAATGCCAATTTAAGTAAATTTTCTCCAATGTCAGGAAGTTTCATTGTACGGGGCGTCGATATCATACCAAGTATGTTCCTTTTGCCATATATTTTCTTTTCGATTTGCAGAAATTATCATTAATGTGTGCAACAATATCATATAAAGTACAGAAAATGGCCCTTTTGACACATTTTTTTCCCCAAATTACAGAACATTAGTTAGTATGATTTGAAATACTGAAAGTGCCCCTTTTGTCATTTGGTTTCGTCTATTTAAAGAAGCTTCATTAATGCGGGAATCAAGATCATTTCAATTAAAGAATTTTTTTTAATATGTTTTTGTTTTCTCAAATTGGGGAAAGATTCATTACTACGGGCATCGATATCCTATCAAAACACAGAAAAATTGTCATTTTTCCATCATACTTTCCTTAAATTATAGACAGTGTCATATTACGGGCATTTATATAATATTTATTGTATAGATAGTGGTGAATGATCGAGTTTTCTCAGTTAAATAAATCTAATATTGTAACCCGTGAAAATAAAGGATTTCTAGTCACTGGAGGAAGCGACATCACAATATCTTCCAAATGTCGTCGTCAAGTAAACAACTGGTGCAATGAAATGCAAAAATCATCCGCATCTAAAATCTCGGTTTTCAGTAGAAAATCAAAATAAGAAAAAGCATAAGCAATCGACCGTCATGAATATCAATAAAGATGTCTCTCGTGTCGGTCAACGCAGTCGATTAAACTCGTAGTAGAATAAGTTCCGCAACATGTTAAATCCCTCTGCGTTGTGAAATTTTTTAATTGATATTTACGATGGTCAATTAGTTATACTATAATTACTAAAATAGATGTCTTTTTATTATTTGTTTTGGACATATTACAGAACAAATGTGTTTTACTGGCATTATGATCAGTTCGATAATATATACAGAGGACATAGCCACCGTCGCCACCTGCATTTTATTTCCTTCCTTTTAAAGGGAAATACTTAAATTTCAAATCAAAGTTTTACATGTTTTTAACCGTAAAGATATTTAATTCAAAATACCCCAAAAAAAAATAATTTACAGTAGTTTGGATATTGACCTCATTGTTCAGAAACGCTTTGTCTAAAAGAATCTTGTATAATGCAATACTTTAAGAATGCAGCAATTAATGGTATAGTATATTTTTTAACAAAATATAATTTGAATAAAGAAGGATATTCCATATCAATTAAATATCCAAGTTGCTATAACACTTGTGTTTGTACATCATAGAAATATATTCATTTAGAAAACAAAAAACATTATTAGATATAATATAAAATGAAATATAATATGCAGTGAGACAACGGCAGTAGAATACCGAAGGAACAAAGGAAGTGATGATTACAAAACTCGAAGTCTAAAGACATGACAAAAACCGCAACAGAGAAAAACAAGGACAAAACAAGGACGTGAGACAGCCATAATAGACGGCAATAAAAAAGACGACATTAAGAACTAAGGCACTGATAGTGTGAACTCCCATGATAACCGGGAGTGACATCAGGTGCTCCGGAAGGGTAAGCATGTCCTGCTCCACTAGCGACACCAGTCACACGATCAGTGAGGTATCAGTGAAGAGATGGATATATTGCTTTAAAGACTATTTACGCTACAAATAAAGATTTATCAAATCTTGATCATCGTTTTATGTATCAAAAATGTAGATGATTTAGTATGCAAATATACAGGTTATTTAATGATAAATCAAGCAATGAATAGCGATTAATACATGACCTTTTCCATATCAGTATGGCTGGCGCCTCGGGCTGATATGGGGGTCTCGGGATGATAACCGTGCTGATATGGAAAAGGCCATGTTTAAGGAACAAACAGCCATTCTTTGCTGCATCCCTCAAAGAAAGCTTTATCGTCATTCGAATGAAGGTATTTGAGGAAGATAGCTTTTGATTATCAAAGAAATGAAGTAGGTAAAAAGTCAAATTAAAATGACTTTTGATTTCTTCTAGAGTTTTCTCCCATTGAATATGTATTAAAACACGCTATGAATGTTGGATGAAGAAGTGATGTTTGAAACTTCAATACCTTTGCACATTTTTTACAAACTAAACTTCAGTTATTTTCATCATTAATTTTGACACATTAAAATGTATGATTTTTCGTCCTAAAACTGTTACTGCTGATGAAATGCAGCATCATCTAGAAGACTTAAACCATTAAGTTTCTCAAGTTCTTTGTTTCATTACGCGCAATTGAAATGTGAAGAAATAATCCATAAAAACTTACCAAATATCTCAATTGAGATATTATATCTCAATTGGGATATAATATCCAATTGGGATTTTCTCCACCATGTTTATATTTTTTAGTTTTACTTAAGGTATCATACTACCAAAAGGAAATTCTTGTTGTATATTAAAAAGTACTTATCGATAGATTATGAATTTCTATGGGATGATTGAAATGGTTCTGTATCCAATGTAATTAACCTGCATTCTGTTTGATAGCTGAACATCTTAGGTATCCCCAAAAATCTTTATTTTATTCCTATCAGTTGTCATATTTTTTTAGGGGGGGGGGGGTAAAAACAATGACAGGACCATTTCACGGGCTGGTTGTGAAAGTGAAAGTTGATTTTTTTATAGTAGTATACTTCCGGTGTTGTCCTCAAAATTTTTGTGGAGGCTCATAATATATCTAATTAATTAGATTAAAAGTTTCGCTTTATTTGAAGCGACAGTAAATGTAAATGGTTCTCATAAAATGACCAATTTAACAAAGACAAATAGGGAAAAATAAATGATGGTATGATACCTTAATATGACGTGACACCACATGAGTACATGGAAGAAAAGAAAAAAAAAGACACACAGATGAACAACACGGACCAATAAAATTCATGGGTAAATTCAAGTAGAATGGTAGAATAAGCATCTGCTGCTTCCTATAAGACACCCACCTTGTTAAACATGTCCACTCCGGTGGTACAGTCAAATCATTTAGATGGAAAACACATTAGTTGCAAAAGGAGAAATCTGTTGTCATCCGGGAAACTGATACCCCATAGTAATCCACAATATCGTGATGTCGACCGTAAAATTTCTGAGATGACTTTAATAGGTTATTGGTAAGCCCCATATGTTGGCGCTTTTAGAATGTTGATACAGATAAAGGGAAATGGACAATTGGAAAACTGAAGTCATTGAGTATGTCATAAAAACCACTGAAAAATTGACCACTGCATTGGTCCCGACTGAGTACAGGATATTCTTGGGAAAGGTTGATTAATACGATTTCATTGAGGGCCATACCTCACATTTTACTGCTGTAGTGTCCATTAGCAACGCATAATCAATACATATTTAAAAAACAATACAAAGATAAAAATACTCAAATTGTAGAAAACGAAAAGAAATGTTCGTTCCATTCGAAACTCATTTTCTATGTCTATTTGGTTCGATGACGGCATTGGCTACCATTCGATTCCAGAATCAGTACAAAGCAACTCTTCATGCTAGAGTTGTCTACGCACATCGCTGTGAAATACTTTAAAATTTATAAGTTCGGAAATCGATTTTTAATTTAAATTTTTGAAAGCACCATTTCAAAACTTAAAAAAGCATTCTTCCTAGTTTCACGTCGATTTGAGATTATTGCGGCAATAGTTCAACAATTCTAATTCACAGCAAAGCATAAAAACAAAAACGAAACAATAAAAAATAATAATAATGAAAATAAAAACAAAAACAGAACAAATTGTGTAATATCCCGTTCAGGTCCGGTGTCAATGTCGAACAATGCCAACATTTAATGAAGCGTCATCGTTCTGCAATGTGATTTATATTGCTGTCCATTTTATGTATAGGGCAGAGGTAATGGACCGTTTAAACGGCAATTTATAGACATTTATGTTGGCTACATATTACCTTAACAGCTTAAGAGAGTACGAGTGTCAGAAATTTTGTAATTAGAATTAAAACGCTGACATTTTGTTTTGAAGAGCTTAGCTAGTAGAAAAACGTGAGCAAAAAAATTTAAAAAATCCATATCTGAATTTTTCAGATATATGATATCAAGATTTTGGCAGGAAAAAGTTCTTTCTAGAGTTTTCCTTCAATTTCCATTGACTGTTTATCTGCCTTAAAATATATGAAAATATAATTGAAGGTTGATAAAATTTTCTACATTGTCTATTTTATGCATTTCAAATTGACGTATGACCAAGAAAATATGATCCATGTGCAAAAAATAATTACATTGTTAAACTTGATAAAACCTAAGAATATCAAATTCTTCTGAAGTCTGACACTCATACTCCCTTAATTGCTGCTGTGTAGATTTCTGCACAGGTTATGTTTCCCTTCTACCTGTAAATATGGCTCACCTTCATTGCAAACAATTTCATGACAACAACTGCTTTGGCCAAAGGATTTGTTTTTCTGCGTACTGAACAGTAGATTTCTTCATTCTTCATCCTTCAAGGTCTCCATCTACTATACTAACGGGTGCATCCTTATTTGGTGGATTGGGGATACCATGTCAGGTCATGATACTGAAAGCCTGATCGCAAACCATTGGAGACAAACTGTGTGGAGAAACGCCACGCTACATGCAGTATTAAGAAATTTATATTGTTTTCTGAGAATGACAGCTAGCCTTCAGAGACGGTAAATAAGGCTTAATGTCCTGCTACCACCAATTTCTCACCTATTAAAGTTGCAATGAAAACTCATTCTCCCGGTTTACCCTTCAAACTTCATTTCTTTTTCCATTAACTTTCAATTTACTTTTTTGAATTGATTAACTTGTCACTGATATCGCTGAAATATTTCTCGCTTTACGTAATATTCTATCAAGTCAACCAACACTTTTATTGGTTGAGCTCTGTATGCGTCTCTGTTGAATGCACCTTTAAGGAAATTACCATTGGCAAATTCACCTTGTGAAAAGAAGTTTTGATATCTTTATAAATATCTTCCTAACCAAATAAAACCATTCTAATTGTTATTGTTTCTTTTATACATTTTAATTCTATCAATGGAATACTCAACTTCTTATAAAATTATCAATTTCAAATTCAACTTCTGAAAAAAGTCTCTGTATCGTTATAACAAAATAAATGAAGTTTTCTGATTTTTATCTTTTGTTTTGAGTTCTTTTTAATGCTCATCTTCCTGAAAATTACCAATGTCAAATTTACATTGGAAAAAAAAAATCTTTTTTTCTCACATTTGAGACAATCGAGTACCAACTTTAAGTCGTTTGAGATATATAGTATCTATCCCAAGGGAAAGGGTAAGATAGGGTGATCTCAAACTTGAAGGCTAAGATCGATATCATGTCAATTATGAGGCTTGCCGGGTCCGATGATAAGTTATCATGTTCATCCCGAGGGTTTTGCAGATGGACATTAGATATCTTAGAATAAGGAGTTATGATACTTACTCTCACTTTAACGTTCTGAAAAAGTCGAAAAACGGCTAAGTATGTAAAAAAGCTATAGTTTAAGGGCACCTGATTTCCGGAGCACCTAATGTCACTCTCAGTTTCACTGGAGTTCACACTGTGAGTGCCTCTGATTTGAATTTTGTAATTTCTGTTTCTGTGCTTTGTATTTGTCTAACGTCATTGTTTTTTGTGTCTAACGTCATTGTTTTTGGTGCCTAACGTCATTGTTTTCTGTGTTCTCGCTTTGGCCGATTCTTTGGACTTCGATTTTTGTAAATTTCACTCCTTTCTTCCTTTGGTATTCTACTGCCGTTGTTGTTATAATAAATACCTAGCTAAGGTATGTTTTTTTTTGCATAATTATGCAATATAGCCGGAAGTTAACAGTCCATATCAACATACCCAGTCTGATATGGCCATATTAAACTGTCTCGTTTTGAAAAGCCATATCATTCCAGTGATATGGCTTTTCAAGCCCGGGTCTGATGATAACTCCTAATAGAGGTTTCTTAATTTAACTGACGTACGACCTTAAACGTAATGTTTTAAAAGTATTTGGATTAAATCCTTTTCACTACTTACCAAAGCATATTAACAACATTTTGGAAGTCAAATTATTTCAAACGATACATGATTTGCATTTGTTTTTATTATATATCTTATCTTTTTCCTCTTCGATATTTAGTCAATTCATTTTACTTGGGATGCGTTAAGTTGTTTTGCAATGATTTTAAAAACTTAAAACAATTTAACAATTTAAACGGAACAATTTAAAAATCAGTATGTTTCAAATTTATTTTCATTATGTTTTTACCATATTTATTCTATGTGGAAACAGTACCGCATGTTTTAATTTGCAACTTATTAGGTGCAAATCTGTCAGCCAGTATATTATATATAAGAGACCACAAAATGTAATTCTAGTTCCTGTTGTCTATAGAAGGACCGGATCATCATATTTTTTCATTCAACATGCAAACAGCACCGCGGAACGGAAAGTGATTGCAATAAGGGGACGGGGGGGGGGGGGGGGGGGGGTAGTGGCTTATGCGATTTTGTAAATAAATTTGGTCTGAGTGAAAATGAATATTCAAATCCTACTTGTAATGAAAATAATTAATTTAAGGTTGGTTTGAAATTAAATACATAATTCGATGTGACATTGGTGAAATAAATAATTTGTTCGAAATAATAAATTTTCTAGGCAAAACCGCCAATGCCTCCCCCTGAAAATCAAATGGTTCGTAAATTGGTGATCAATTGGTGATTAAATAAGGGAACACTAGAGAAGCAGTACAGCTTGTTATGCCTATATAAACTATTACCCTGGACGTCACATTTACTAAAAAATACGAATATAAATTATAGTTCTGCAATAAAGTTGATAATTAATTAGCCTTATTAATATGCGTTTGCCACTAGAGAAGTATGCCGAAATTCAGACTTTTAGTCGACCAATTTGTTTTATTTCTCATAGCGACCGATGGATTTCACATTCGTGCTTACTCGGTTTTCATCTATATTGTACTATCAGGTTGATCGAAGGAAATCAACCGTTTAACCGGTACCATGATGTCACAAAACAATACCTGATAGTTGATGGTGACACCAAACGGCACAAAAATGACAGTTGTATCTTCGACGGTCATATACAGGGGTCAATTTTCGGCGAATTCAATTTATCCTTTTGACCCTTTCCCCTTGAATTAATTGAGTGATTGTTTTTATTGTTGCTGTCGTTGTTTTACTTCAACTTTAAATATCATTTTATCTATACCTCAGAAAGAACTGTTGCGGATAACGGGCAATAATCTGATATTTGAAATATATTTACATATAAATGCTATAAAGCTCTACACAATTTACATGGTCTTAATGTTTCCACCGTGTTTACTTCAAACGTACATGTGCAGAAAATTACATACTTGTATGCAGCAAGACAAAAGGTATGATATTAAAAATTCAGAAAAACCTGCATATACATGTATTGCAATTCTCTGTATAAGATATGGCTGGTTCTGACAGTTTAGGGTACATAACAAAGGGGATGACGTATCAAATAGATAAAAAAAATACCGAGGTTACTGCGAATTTAGGTTCTGCAGAAGAAAAGACAGATGATCACGAAGCGAGACATATTGATGCATGTGTGTCGATTTGTCCTACATCTGGTGTAATCAAAGCATGAATTGAATAATTTAGTTCTTTTCTTCATTTGGCCAACAAAGAATGAGTTTTTTGTAAGCGAATATATATATATATATATATATATATATATATATATAACGTCTTAAAACAACGACAAATTTGGAAATCTTATTTAGTCCTCAGGATAAGCATGTAAATATGCTTATACAGGTCTTGAAAAATAAATTATATGAGTCTGAAGTCAAAGACCAACCGAGTTAAAGTTTCAGGCTAAGATATTATCGAGAACATTTTTCCACTGAGGAATTTGACCATTACAACTTGAGTGACACGCAACACTACATTTAAATTTCAATGTTGCAGATTAGGCCCCATTTCGATGAATTTACATCTCGTCAGTGCAACTCGAATCTAAAAATTGGAAATCCGATGCCGAAATATTACTCCCTTAGAAGGGTGAATGAGACAAGAGATTGGCTGGTAAATTTCCTGCCCCTACCTATTTGGGTCCCTATTTTGACTCGCCCACGTATTGGAGATTACAAACGTTACACTGCAGCAAATAAATAATATTTGTGATTTTGCAATTTGAAGTGCAAAATATTTTGTACCTTTTTGTAGTAACCTAACTGGTAAACGAGGACGAGGTTTGCATATGTCTACAACATTTGCAGCGCCTGTCTCCACAAGGGTGACTGTTCCCTGTGGTATTGGTAGTATTAGACACTTCTGCTCGTACCAACAAGTTTCTCAGGCTGTCTGGTTGTTTAAATGCAACCAAAGGAGGCTCGGGAAAAATTTTGGGTAATTTGAGACTTTTTTCCACAGATGTCCAGTGCTTACGAACGGTGTTAAAAGTGTTTTTCAAGGAAGGATGAAATGTAAGAAAACAAGGCGTTCTTTTGTTTTTCTTTTTTTCTTTGTACTTTAGCAAGGTGCTCCTTGGAATATTCAGGGCTTTGTGAAAACTTTTTTTGATGTTGCTGTGTTTATACCCTTTTCGTTTAAGATTGTTTTTGAGTTTACCTAATCGTTTTTTCACGGACTCTTACTTCGAACAGATTCGTCTTATTCTTAGGGCTTGGCTGAATGGAATATTTTAAGTTACATGTGCAGGATGACAGCTGCTGGGCAAAAGGTATTTGTTTGTATCCGTGGGTTTGCAATATAGATCTGTGGACAGTTCACCTTCCGATAAAGAGCTGGTAGTGTCAAGGAAGGAGATGGTAGTCTTCGATATTTCTGAAGTAAACTTGATAGATGGGTGCAAGTTGGTGGCATGCGAGATAAAGTTTTGTAATTTTTCATCACTCATAGTCCATTTCATGTCCACATCATCTATAAATCTATACCAAGAAAGCGGTTTTTCGATTGACAATTCGAGAAGTTGGTTTCGAATTTGCCCATAAATATATAAGCATAGGATGGAGCCATTTTGGTGCCCATAGCAGTTCCGTTTATTTGTAAATAGTGTTTGCCATTGAAAGTAAAGTTGTTCTTTTTAAGAACCATTGTAAGCATGGTGACAAGACATTCTGTAGATGGAATTTTGACCGGGCGAGATTCCCAAACTTCTTTGCAAGCTTCGATCCCATCAGAGTGAGGGATGTTAGTATAGAGAGAGGTGACATCCATAGTGACCAGTGTGGTG
>MJUU01028855.1:3274-27665 GCA_002080025.1 Modiolus philippinarum
TCTGTTGTCCGTTTGTTTGTCAGTCATCTGTACAGTGTAAGCTTTACACATAAAGATCTTTTCCTTTAAAACTACTGAGCCAGTTGGAACAAACTTTGCCACAATGGTCTTTATGATGGGAGGTTTTAGGTCAATGCTATATCCAAGATGGCCACCAGCAGGGAACAGTTTTAACATTTTACCCTAAGAGAAAACAAAGATTTTAATTCCCCCGCGACATAAAGTAGGAGGGCATATTGTTTAACCCTTGTCTGTTAGTTTGTGTCCCTCCATCTGTTCGTTCTTCTGTCTGTATAAATAAATTACACAACTATTGATGTTTTCAAGCCCACTCAAACTACTTTAAAGGAATATAACTAACAAAAAGTAGATGGACATACACACACATCTTTTAGAATATTCAAAATGGCTGTGGTTGCCATGGAAACTGAAAAAAGGCGGTAATATTCAAAGTGCCTCAAATATGATGAAACTTTACTGGAAGGTTGTCTAGCATCAATAGAAATGATTTTGGGTCACAGAATTTTCAAAATGACTGCTGTTGCAATGGAAACTGAAAAAGGCAGGAAAATTCAAAGTGCCTCAAATTGAATGAAACTTTACAGAAAGGTTGCCTAGCACACATAGAAATGATTTTTAGACTTGTATATTTTGAGGGAAAAAGGGGGAAGTATATCATAGTGTCCATACTTTTTATTGTGTCCACACACACTTAAATCTGCACTTTCCATATTGATTCAGGGTTCAATGAGCAGGGGCCTAATTGGTTGCCATGCGGCGACAGCTCTAGTCTTCAATGAATCTGCTGAGCAAATTGGAATGAAATAATTTAAAATAATTATATTATGGCATGTCCAAATCTCTTTCAAGATGGTCGACATTGGGGAACATATTTTGACAATGAATCCTATGGAAAAATGTTATCAATTCAAACATTTCTGAAATTAGCATGGAAAATAATTTATCATTCAACCTTTTTAAACACATTCAAAGGTCATATCCTCAGAAACTACTGTAGGCATTCTAACAGAACAAGAATGAAAGCATTGTTCTATTTGCTTAATCTTACCATGTATTTATAGGGATTTTGTCCAATGTACAATTACTCCATATCCCTTTATTTGTTAGTCATCTTTAGATGGCCGTTATGGAAAAAAAGGGGTTTAAAGGCCCACACCTCATCAAAAGAGACCGCCAGGTGGACATAGTTTAACATCGGACCTATGAAAAATGCTTTCAAAGAACTTCTCTTCTTATATTTTTATCCCTTGTCTATGACCTCAACGGTCTACTTGTTCCTATTGTGTAACCAATTTAGCAATTTCATTAAGCTGTTGATGTGATAAAGTTGTTCAACACCAATAAATCCAGACCAACATATATTGTAAAAAAAAATTGGTGACTTGCTATTGTTAACTAATCTAAACAATCATAGGCGGATCCAATGGAGGGTTTCCGGGGGTTAGAACCCCCTTTTTCCGGACAATGATGTATTTTTTAATGAATATCCTTGGGTTTTACTAAGAAATACCCCCAAAAATTTTAATTTTAAAGCAAACCGCTAAACAATAAACTTTGTTTAAGCGAAATAAATCGTACTTTTGTTATTGGTATAAAACAACGGCAGTAGAATACCGAAGGAACAAAGGGGAGATATTCACAAAAATCGAAGTCCAAAGACAGGGCAAAAACGAGAACACAGAAAACAATGACGTTAGACACAAAAACAATGACGCCAGACAGACACAAAGCACAGAACCAGAAACCACAACATTCAGAACAAAGGCACTCACAGTGTGAACTCCAGTGAAACTGAGAGTGACATCAGGTGCTCCGGAAGGGTAAGCATGTCCTGCTCTGTTAACAGCACCCGTCACACTGTGAGTGATTCAATCCGGGAAAATGTCAAAGTCGGTAGTCAAATCCGGGAAGACGTGAATCTAGCTGAAAATGTCCACTTTCATTTGGGATACTGACACGTCATATCTTTCAATGATGCTATGGTGACGGCCATAGAATTTCTTGAGGGATGAAATTAACAAAGGTTGAACAAATCCCTGACTAAGCAGCTTTTATATAATTGAAATAATTCAATTTTCCCCCAAAAACACACACTGATATAAATTTTAGTAAAACCCTTCCTACTGAAACAAAACCCTATTATATTATCCGAAATGATATGGAAAAGTGATTTTAAAGTGAAAACAGACATATGTGCTTGGAAGCAACGTAAAATTGTCACTATATTCTAGACTTGGGCTTGTCAAGTAATTTTGACAAGAGAATGATTAGAGTTATCTTTCGTTGTACACTTGAAAGATCATGACCAATTCACATCGACTAAAATTTGAAAGTTTTACGCAAATTTTGGTCTTTTAATTATTGATTTCTCTTTAGCGGTGGACATTACATCCATGATTTTTGGTGCATATGTACAATTCGTAAATGTACTTTCGTTATAGTTTGAATTTTTTCAGAAATAAAGCATAGTTATTTCGCATTCAATGAAAATGTCGTCAATTTAGACTAAAATTCACCCCGACATTACAAAAACCAGTCAAAAATAACTTGCATTCTATGATTCAAATAAATATTTCAGGTCTTGACTTACCGTGAATAACTTTTTATTAGAATATAAGAGAGTACTACTATTTTCTATAACTTTAAAGATACCATATCCCAAGCACTGTTTAAGGGTACCCTTAAAAAGGGAGAAATTAGAGAAATCGTGACCATCGGAACTTTCTACGACAACTAAAAATTTGAAATTTAATAGTTGTTCTATCGTTTAAAACAAGAATTAGCCGTGTGTGATTCCGTTAACCCAAACTCGAAAACTAAGCGTCTTTTTGGACCTTGGGCACCCTACTAGGGCTGAGGGGTTTTACCTTCATCTGTTGATGAAAATAGAAACTATATAGAGTTTATATAGTCAGTTTAAAAAAGGTACTAGATGAATTTATTAAAAAATTACGCCATTGAAGGAATAAATATTGCTTTATGCATAATGTAAAGGTATTTTGAATTTCTTACATAAATTGAAATCATATTAAAGTGAGTAGATTTGTCTTTGTTATTTGACATGTAAAGGTAACACTTTTTCAAGGTAAAACCTCCCCAGGCCATTACAGATTGATATACAATAGTATTGTTGGACAATTCAAAAGGACCATCATTCTTTAAATTAGTTAACAATAGCAAGTCTCCAAAATTTTTTCACAATATACAATTTATTTATTTATTTAAATGCACATTTATACCCATATACATTAGGGTTGAAGGCATACATGAATAATAACAAAACCATAATAAAACAAAAAGATTACAAAATGAAAAATCATGCAGTTGTTGAGTCCACTCTCCTCAGCGCAAAAGACCTTGTAATATATGTTGGTCTGGATCTATTGGTGTTGAACAACTTTATCACATCAACAGCTTAATGAAATTGCTAAATTGGTTACACAACCGTTAAGGTCATAGACAAGGGACAATGATAGGCAAATTAGAATCAAACTAAATCACTTTATTCCTTAGATGCTCCTCTAAAATGTATCAGGTCTACATTCATCCAGAGACAGGACACAGTTTAACATCCAGACCTAGCAGTAAATTGGATAATTTAACACAGAGGTCCATTGGACTGTCTTTATCAGCATTAAGGTCTCTGTAAGAGATGCAGGCTCTGTTGAGCATCCTGTTTTTCTTTATCTAAAATAAATAGCTGGACTGACATAAACCAAACTCGATTCGATATATTTAAGGAAACCACAGCAAGACGAATTCTGCTCATCTTTAAGAAGTACCTAATGATTTTAGGGGGCCGCCCTGAACGTTTTTTTTATGCCTCGCCCACAAATGTGGAAGGGGCATATAGTGTTACCCTTGTCTGTCCTTCCGTCCGTAAGTCCGGTTAAGTTTTGTGTTAAAGTACATTTCTCGGAAATTGTAAGGTATAGAACAATGATAGTAGGCCAGTAGGTAAATCTTTGACAGAACTACATAGTTCGCTAGGCAGTTTGACTCTTTGACCAACATTTTACGCTTCAGAGACTTTGGTTAAGTTTTGCGTTAAAGTCCATTTCTCAACAACTACTGTGTGTGTAACACATTATAAGACAATGATGTTTCATCAAAATAATTGCCTTGATGAGTACTACCCAAATCATTGACAATTAGGTGGCTTTGACCTACATTTTATGCTTCAGTGACTTTGGTTAAGTTTTGCGTTTAAGTCCATTTCTCAATAAGTACACATTATAAGACAATGATGTTTCATCAAATTAATTGCCTGGATCAGTACTACCAAAATAATTCACAATTAGGTGGCTATGACCTACATTTTACGCTTCAGTGACTTCGGTTAATTTTTGCATTTAAATCTGTTTTTCAGTGACTATATGTATTGCATCATGATTTTTCACTGTAACACTCATCTATAGAAGAACTATACGTTTCACTAACAATTGGGTGTCCATGACCTACATTTTATGCATGAATGACTTCGGTCAAATTATGAGGTCATGTCGATTTCTTAACGACTCCACATTATACAACAATGTTGTTACAGCAAATTAATCATCTTGATCAGTACTTCCCTAATCATTGACAGTTGAGTGGTGTCCTTCATTTTATGTTTGAGTGATTTAGGTTATCTTTTGCGATAAATTTATTGGCGGGGCATCCGTGTCTTACAGACACATTCTCTGTTTTATTTTATTTTATTCATTTCTTTATTTATTTATTTATTTTATTTTATTTTTTGCTGATCATGTTGGTTAACGTGTTTTGGTCCTTATTTTCTCTGTTTTTTTTTACTTTTTCTTGAATACCGAATATCTTTAGTTCCTTACTGTGATAATCCATAATTATAGAATAAAAAAAGATAACAGGAAACACATACAATAGCCGAAAAACATAGCCACATGCCAAAAAGTAAATAGGAACTGCACAAGAAAAAACCCACAATAAAAATACAAAAGACAAACGTAAACGTATATTTACTTTGGGTGGTATTCGTGTACTTAGGTGGAGTTCTGTACATGAGACACGGAACAGAACTTCTAATGTTACAACTCGATGATGTTCACTTGCTCTTCTGTCCTTTTGATAGTTTTAGAGCTGTCCGTGCCTTATTTTCCCCAGTTAATTTCTGATTTGAACGTGCTTTGTCAAAGCGATTATGGCATTTGATATAAACATGAGTTGCAATATTTAGAAATTGATCTTTTGTCACGTACATGAACAAAGAAAAAAGTATCTCATTAGAATTATAATAAAAGATTTGGTAAAAATATAATGGTGCAGCGAAATATTATATGCATTCTCTATGATACGGACACTTACCTTTATAAAAATGGTAGACGCAGGTAAAAATATTTCGTCTTAAATTTTTAAAGATCTGACTTTGTCAACAACCAAAACAACTCCAGCAACAACAAAAAAAACATCCCTAAAACGTTGGTGAATTTTTTTACCAACAGCTTGTTGATTAGTATTTTTGCAGACAATTGGTATCAAAGGGCACTAATTGTGCACACTTCCTGCCAATATATTTTTCCATCCTTTTACATTACAGGCAAGATAACTTAAATTTCCTATACTAAATTTCCCATTCCTAAATAGCTACATCCTTTATACTCCTGCATATTGCATATAGGTATCTCAGTTGATACAATCTATCTTCCATTTGGAGAATTTCACCAATACATGTTCTTTACTAGCAATAAAACTATTTCCTTTGAAAGAAATGTTATATCGATGTCCAACAAAGCGAAATGGCAGAGACAAGCACTTTCCTACGGACTTATTGTGGCGTAAAAATGTTCACCAAACAACATTTCAAGGATACAGAAATGCTCCTAGTTCCATCCAACGATAACACCTTACCTACTATACTGGGTTCCTAAGCAAGCTTCACAAAAAGCCTACAATTATCGTTTTATTTCGGCCTGGAGTGATTGTTCTACCACAAACGTGGTCATCCATTTAACCAGTGCACTTACTTGTATCAAGTAGTTAATTATAAAATACTGTAAAAAACATATCACAACTCTGGTGTAAATTACTTTTGGTGCATTAAAAATCAATTGAAATTACAAAAATAAAAGTTTCATTTTGACAGTTTTGTACACTTTATACAACCCTTCCACACAATTTCATAAAATTAAAATTGGGATAACTCATGCAATGGTCTTTTAAATTTTCTGGTCTTCGGTTAATTTGCTGTAACAAACAGCAAGGATTTTTCTCAAATATTACTTACAACAACATGTGAAGATATGATTAAGGCACTGGATCGCTTGCAGGACAACATTTTTGTTTGTTTTGGAAACACTCTTTATCAGCAGGTTATTAGAATTCCCATGGGTACAAATTGTGTACCTCTCAATGCTGATATTTTCTGTTCTGTTATGGAACAATATAAAATAGGTATAACATTAAGTAAACAATGATTCTAAATACTTTTTCTTCACTAACAGTAATTATCATATATGACTCTGGTAAAATAAAAACTTAATATATGATTAAAAGGATGATTTTGGTTTTACTTTTACTAATTGCTATTTTCTTGACGTTGACGTTCTTCTATCTCCATCCTATGGGGTTTATTTATCTCAAATGGTACGATTCACACGCGTTTGTTCTACTCTTTATGACTTTAATGAATGTCACCTTACTATCACATCCAAACTTTTACAAAGTTACAGGTTTCATATATCATTAAATACATTCAAGAAGTTTTATAGAAGATATGAACATTTGATACTGAAATATTGCGTGACTTGGAAACAGCTTTTTACTAAGGGCATTTCTCTCTTAGCTTTACTGGAAATGTTGTTTCAAAATGTCAGAAACTGATTATAAAATCAAAGAAAATAGGTGATATCAACAGGATATTCTGTACGATTCCGTTTAATTGGCTTTGGGGTCCAATTTTACACGTATACTGGTACTGCCGATGTGTACTGAAATACATGATGTTTCTTGACCAAATCCTTCGAGAAGTTTTCTTCTGTAGTGCGACAAAGTTTTACTAGCAGACTAGGTTCCTTGGGCTGGCCGGAAGAATAGCGGCGTGCACTCATTGACCATTATCTTTCCGAATTACGATCAGTCTTATTTTTTTCTTTTACAAGATAGTGGTCATGGAGTCTGCCTGTATAGTGTGTTTTTCGTATGTTCATTTAGCAAAGAATTCCACTCAAGCCGTCTTGAACTTGCTATGAGTTATGAGCCAAGCTCATTGTTGAAGGATTCATGTTGACTTCAAGATAAAGAACAACAATAAAAGAGTTGAAAAGAATATTCTCCTACTGATCAAATATTAGCTTCTAAAAATTCAACAAAAACTGGCTTTGAAAGCAACATTTTATCAGCGCTTTCAGCGCTTTTCAAGAATGACTTCTGGGATTGCAATCCATGCAATTGTTCGACCAGATCAAGCATGAAGCCTTTTCTTCTTACTATTTTTGCATTCCTGGCTACGATTTGGCTTTGGATATATCATTTTACATGATCGATGAAGCAATAGTAGCATGTTCACCAAGTCGATATCTTTAATTAAAAAAACTTATATAAATAAAAAACGAAAAGAAACACACAAAAAACACATAATAATGAAAAAAGATATAAAAAAAATAATAAACAAGATAAAAAATAAAAATAAATAAATAAATACTAATAATAATATTTGATATGCGATGACGAAAAATATTGGTTCAATATATTTTTAGTGATGCTTGTCCATTGCATCCTTCAAAGAGCTAAATTACGCATGATGAATTTTGCAATAGATTCCAAAAACAGATACATGACAAAATAGAAAATGACTCCGGTATTTAATTATTATACAGAAAAATGAAAAGGAAAAAATTCATAAGTAAACAAAGTAAATAATTAAATGTATAGTAATAGTACAATAAGTGAGCTAATTATATTTTATACATCGTTCTGCTGTTGAAATTTGGATTTCTATATAGCATGTTTGTATTTGTCAGTGAAAACTTTAACTTGTCTAATCTGTTAATTTCATATATTTCTTGAATATTGATAGGAATCTCAATACCATCTGTAAGGTAGACACGAACACATCGTCCACTTTCTTTTTCATTTTAGAAATATAAGCAAACGACTTAAGTTTCGGTTAGCTCTGAATATGTCCCCATTTGCAAGAATAAATTGATCAAGTAAATACCTGTTTTATAATTATTTCTTCTGAAGGTGTTGGAATGTCACTCATTGTCCACATTAAAGTTGTAGATTCTTGTTCTGTTCGGTTAAAATATACGTAATAGGTAATTGCTTCAAATATAAAACATGATGTGGCATCTTCCGGTTTCTCTGATTTCATTACGTCCAGTTTGCAAAGAATTATTACCACCATTACAATAGCCATAAAAAATCACTAGAACAGAATTGTATTTTACCAGAAAACTCTATTTATCTGAGGCTTAACTGAATGTAGTTGCCGTATTTTGTACGATTTCTGTGTTAAAATTTTGTACTGTTTGTAACTACTCACTATTTGCGGAATAATGTCCAGTGTTTTTAGCAGAGTCAACAACGGGAACAGTTACTAAGAACTTTCTTCCCAAACCTTGAACCTGTTCTGTCGACTCTGTTGATTTGGCATCAGGCATTTCACTTGTTACTATAATATGTATTTTGTACTGTTTTAAATAAAAAATTGTCAAATTTATAAATACTTTATACTAATTTGCTTCCTAAAAATTCTAGTTTTAGGTCCAGCTAAATGTTTTCGGTGCTTTTTTCGTAAATATTTATAACATTAATATTTATTTCAGCATATTTTCATGTCTTTTGAATTTAATACATACTAGTAATAACTTATAATTATTATTACGTAAATGGATCAGTTTCTAGCCTTTGTTTTTAAACTTGTTTCAGGAAACCCACAAAAAAGTACTAAATGACACAAGACATCAAAATAAGAAACGTGGCAGGCTTAAAAAGGTCACCAAGGGTAGCACGTTTATGGGGCGATTTGAATGCCTTATGTGTTTTTTACCTAAAGTAAACCTTTTCCATATTTAAACCTAAGTATATATAAATATCACAACAACATTTAGACAGTTATCGGGTGGCTTGTATTCTCCATACTATATATTGACAAGTAACTTAATAAGTATAAAGTCTAGTTCCAAAGATATAATTTGAACAAACTCGAGCATATTTGATAGAATAGATACCAGATCCGATTAATATTTATATAGCCCAAAGGGTAAGACGTAACAATGACAACAAAAAAGTTGAAGTCCATATTCATGAAAGTCTGCAAAATATATCATCTTTTAAAAAATAAATATGTAGCATATTGCTGTCATTCCACGAAAATATTTCCAATTGCGCAAGAAACTGTCGCCAAATAAGTGTCGCATTTGTTGATTTTGTTAATGCATTCAAGTTATTTTGAAGCAGTTATAATATGTTATAATGGAAAAATGTACCAAACCTCATTTGTAATGTTAGAAAATAATGCCAAGGGGTCGTGAAATGTACACATACAGTGATTTTGATCAGAATACTGAAATACTGTACTCCAGGACTTCTACATTGCCCAAAGGGAAAGAGAATCCACAGTCCTGTGAGATGTTGGATAATTGGGGCCCATTCTTAGGACTGCAGACGCAAGGCCTGATATTGCACTGGTTTGGAAAAAGAGGAATAAAATGGGGAGAATTAATTCCGTCCCTAGAAAGGAAACTAGTTTCGAACTTGGTCCCCGACACAGTTTTAAATCAGCTTAAATGGGAGAAATCAAAGGTTAAGAGATAATTGAATTAGTTGTACTTGATATTCGTCGTCTGTGCACGCTTTTCCAATCCTGAAACTTATTTGGAGCGAGATGCTACAAAGACGTTATTGTCATGTTGCTTAAAATCAAGTTTCAGTCGAAAATACTCGGAAGAGAGTAAATACCGCCGTCAAAATATTTTTAATGGCATACAAAATGCATACGTCATTCGGCATCCAAATATACGAGCATCTGAGCCTACTTTATTCAGATTTGATAGGCAAATCGATCAGATTATTGTAACGATGTTTACTTAACCAATATTCGAGGAGCCCTTGAGATTTTTACACAGGTTCAACCATCATGCAAAACATTTCCTTCAGATTCGGTTTTACTTTTTCGAATTTCGCTCTACAAATTAAAATTTGGGGATGAACACGTTTCGACGTACCCATTTTGACGAAATCTGGCAAGATGAGAGTTGATCAGGATCCTAGAATTCTACGTTAGACCATCAGTATTTTGTAATACATTCCGGTGGTACCATGGGAAGGTGGGTTTAAATTTTGTTTTTCTCTTGTCCACCAGAGGGACCTGTTCTCGACTGGTATAAGTCGGATTTTGAGTTTGTAATTTCAAAATGGCCCGGCAAACATAGGGGATCGGATTCCTTGTTCACTTCGTATTGCACGGAGAAACCTTCGTTACTGCTGTTACAATCGGAACGCCTACATTGGCCGATAGTACTTTTGCCAGATCTTGTTTTTCAACTGCAGCCGTTTTTTATCCAAACAATTTTATGTTCTGTAACTACCTGTTGACGTTTAATGAAAGTGAAAAAAAAAATTCTGGTAAAATTCTCCGGATTTGAATTACGATTTATAATGTTGACGTCGTATTTTAGCGTTTCGCCTGTGTCGTGAATTTGTCGAAAACCCCCTCCTACCCCTTTCCACTCCAAGTACTTTTTCTGCTGCTGTTTTGTAATATTTTTCAGTTACATCGCTTTTATGCATTAATAAGAAGTGTGTGTATGCGGATGCGGATGTTATTTGACAAGAACAGAGACTCTCAGGCAGTTATACGGACTAGCAGTGTGACTAAAAAATGGAACATAATGGAATTTCAGTAGATGTTTAAAAACAGTATAGCTTTTTCGGGTGGCAAAGAAACTGTAATAAATAATGCTGTTAATTTGTGTTATTTTAGAACATATTTGTTTATATTTAAAGAGGATCAGGATTCATTCCAGTCGTTTTATGAATCAGTGTTTCTAAAATTTGTATGAGATTATAAAGAGAATAAAGAAATACACTTTTAACTTTATTATTTAAACTTCTAAGAACATAACAATAACAAGTATGTACAACTAACTAACTTTATGTGTAGTAATAATATTTTGTTATGTTTTGTTATCATGTCCTTAATTTGCCTTTGATTTGTTAATAAAACATTCGTATTACTATTCATATAGCAGCAAAATTTAAAAAAAATCCATGACTCCACTCACTTAAAAAAACATCGCTCCATATTTTTCAACTCCATGACTCCACTACTCCACTCCACAACTCCACTCCATAGAATAAACTATGCCCTTGATCCTAGTACATATTATTCTTTCATAATGTGACATAAGCAGTATATGCCGGTAAAATAAAAAGATAAATTTATGAAATTGGCATGTATAGTCGCTACATGATGCTTCGACACTGTTTGTGCCTCATTAGGATTTCATACCACCATTGTTTTTTTTTGTATTTGTTTTTGTGTTATTATTTTGTTTTTATACCCCCACTTTACCGGGACGGCATATAGTGACCATGATATCCGTTCGTCCGTCCGTTCGCAACTCCGTCCGCCATCGGGGTACACACTTTGTGGCGACAACTCCTCCTACTCCACTTGGTGAAATTCAATGAAACTTTCACAGAGTTTTCATTGCATATTGCCATTGTGCATAAGTTATTTAAAAATGATTTGACTTGAGTTTTGGTTATTTTTTTTTTTAATTCTGGAATCAAATAGGGGAGCGTGGTATATATTAGTGAGCTTTACCCACAGTTTTATTTTCTTTTTTTTTTCTTTTTCTTTTTTTTTGATGGATTGTGCTGTGATTTTCATCCTTTTTATAAGTTTACTACACCTTTCTCGAGGAAGGGTACGATATATTTTACAAAATTAGTACATTTTTTGTTTGCAATAGACCTTGACCTTAAAATCATGCTTGTCGTGCTTCCTTGCAAGACCACTGAACTACGGAAGAAACTTGTGGATATCTCCTAGGTAGATAAATATATACAACTGCTTTCACAAGAAACCAAAATCATTTTCATAATCTAAATATTATGATTACGTATAGCTGCGTTTGATATTATTGCTCAAGAATTTCTATTGTCATGACATGATTTGAAAGATCAGTTTTGCTAATCTGTCGTTAACTTTCTATTTAAAGATCCTTTCCCCTGAAGCTATAAGGCAAACTGAAATCAAACGTTCTCACAATATTTCTAAAGTAGTCAAATTTAGAATAATTATAAGTATGTCATGTCCGAATCTCTTCAAAGATAGTCGCAATCGGGGAACATATTTTGACAATGGATTCGATGGAAAAATATTATCAACATTTCTGAAACAACGGCAGTAGAATACCGAAGGAACAAAAATCGAAGTCCAAAGACAGGGCAAAAACAAGAACACAGAAAACAATGACGTTAGACACAAAAACAATAACGTTAGACAGATCCAAAGCACAGAAACATTTGAGAACAAAGGCACTCACAGTGTGAACCTATGGAAAACACTCTGACCTATGGAAAACACTCTCAAAGCTATGGAAAACGCTTTCCAAGAAATTATCCTCTGAAACTAAAAGGCAATTAAGAAACAAACTAAGTCACCGTTTCCTTAGAAGTACCTCTAATGTGTCAGGTCTATACCTCGTCCAAGACGGGACACAGTACCTGGCAATAAATTTTATAATTTAACACAGAGGTTTATTGAACTGTCTTTATATCAGCGTTAAGGTCTCCGTGAACAATGGAGGCTGTTGAGAGCATCGTGTTTTTCAAACGAGTTTAGACATCTTTTATTACAGAGTCAAAGTTAATAACAGGATTGACATACACAATTCGATTCGAAACCGTACATTCTAAATGTTTTATGGAGGAAACTCGAGCAAGGCAGATCATGCTTATCTTTTAGGAGTATCTACTGGTTTTAGGGGTGGGGGTCACCCTGAATGTTTTTTTACTATTCATGTTGGTTAACGTGAAATTTTTGTCTTTTTACTTATTTTCCCTCTGTTTTTGGACTTTTCCTGAATACCGAATAATTTTAGTTCTTTACTCTGATGATTCATGCTGTTTACTGTGGGTGGTATTCGTGTACTGATGTGGTATTCTATACATGACACGGAACAGAACTTTTAATGTTACAACGCAACGATGTTCACTTTGCCCTTCTGTTAAGAGCCTTTTTCTGTTGATTTTTTTTATGTGTGCATCATGCTTCGTCATATAATTACAGCATTTGATATAAACATGAGTTGCCAATATTTATCAGTGATATTTAACAAAGAAAAAGTATCTTTAAGAATTATAATAAAAGATTTGGTAAAACATAATGGTGCAGCGACATATTATATGCATCCTCTATGATACGGAAACTTACGTTTATAAAAATGGTAGACACAGGTAAAAATATCTCGTCTTAATAAAAAATCTGACTTTGTCAAGAACAACAACGACTCCAGCACCAAAAATACTACAAATAACATTGCTTGAATACTGGAATTTTAATCAACAGTTTTGTTTGTTAGTATATGTATTGTCACAATTAGTGTATAGTCATGTCAAACATGGAGACATTCCGAACGCACCGTGTGTGTTTCAAATAATTGCTTTCGTTTCCCTATTCCACCTTTCACTCAGATAAATCGTAGTTAGAACGTATATGAATGTCCAGATATTGTTTGGAATTTGGACCCTAGTTCAACAACAGTGTAAGTTTTATAATTATATTTTTATTATATTTGGATGAAGACTAATCCGTTTAACGTTACTACACAACAGTTTATTGTGAATATCAGCTCTAGAAGTTAATTACATAATTTGCAATAAATATCGATTTTTACGGAATGTTCATCTCACACAGAAACGTACAACTGTTGATTATAATTATATTTACAACTTTCAACAAAGTATTTAAAGTTTTTATGTATTATTTCCGTCTACAAGAGGAGGATAAACAACCGATATTCAGTTGCATGATTCGTATAAATATAGCATGTACGGCAGGCAATTAGTGACATCTAAATACATCCAGATATAATTATGGAACACATATTCCGTGTGTTACAGCTATTCAACTGTATTCTTCCGTGACTATACCGGAACTCCATGTATAATATTATACACAGACACACGTCATATTTGTGTTTATTTATGCAAATTATTGTGTATTTAAATATGTTGATATTCTACTCATAATTACGGTAGCCTAAGATGACTATAAATTCTCATTATTTTGGACACATAACTTATGATTGTTAATTATTGTATTTTTCAGGTTTTTACCAATTGTTCATCGGCTAATTAAAGTTTATCACGCCACACTGGGTTTTAGATTTAATTGGGCCACGAACTAGGTTATACTCGCTGAGTCCGGCTCAGTACAGTATATTTGCAGACAATAAGTTTCATGGGCACTAATTGTGTATCATTTTTTCCAATATGTTTTTGCATTTACTTTACCATATACTGATGATATAGGAAAAAGAAGGGAAACGGGGAATGTGTCAAAGAGACAACGACCCAAAGGGGAGTAATAACAACTCAAAGCCACCATAAGATCTTCAATGAACGGTGAGGAAACCCCACACCCAACGGCAGTCGGAGTTGGCCCCTAAATAAAGAGTAACCAAGTTCAGCGAAATAAACATCATCCTAGACTCCCATAGACATAAAGTGAACCAACTAGAAAACAGACAAGACACACAAAGGCTTAATAAATTTCCTGACTTAGGACAGACGCAAGCCTGCTGTGTTGGGGTTAAACTAGTTTTATTGGGCCCAAACCTTCCCCCTATAGCCAATATGATTAATAAAAAAACAATCGTAACAACAGTAAAATTCAGTTGGCAACAGGATGAGTCAATTGTGAGAAATGAAACTGAGAGAAATAAATATACGGACATAAACATGAAATCACAAGAGACTCTTAGCAGTTAACTGACATGCCAGCTCCAGACCCATTACCAACTGACAAATTAAGTTATGTACCCTCAGTATACAGCATCCATCAAGATCCCTTCCTGTGAGGAGTTTAGCATAATGATTTCATGTATATACCGGAATACACAACTCGTGTCCATGCAATACTGATTTTAGAAATTTAGAATGTGTTTAGTTAAAATGCAAAGACTCTATCAAAAAATCAATGTTGATAACAGTAATGACTAGACGACAATATCGTAATTATAACCCTTATGAATTAGACGATTTAAAGGTTTTATAAGTTTGTTAGGCGAGTTTAAGTATTTTTTACTCTTATGTAAAACATTACCGTAAAATAAGGGATGTGAAATAGATGTTTACAGGTTGCATTGTATTTATGAACTAGGTCTTTATATCGGTGATAAAATTTAGTAAAGGTTTTAACTAGTTTATGATAACGAAAACCTTGATGTAGTGGTTTTTCAGTTATGAAAAGATTCCGTTCATTAAAATCGCAAACTTTATTACATACTCGAGCAAATCGAGATATGTAAACACTATATGATGGTGCTAATGGAACATCGCCATCCAGAAATGGATAATTAACTATGGGAAAAGAAAAATCGCCCCTTTTATCATAAATTTTAGTATCCAATTTACCATTCGTTATATCAAAATTGATGTCTAAGAAGGGACAATGATGATTATTAGAATTGGCAGTATTCAAAGTAAGTTCTTTAGGGTAGATGTCCTTATAATACGTATTGAAGTCGTCATTATTTAAAGTTAAAATATCATCCAAATATCGGAAAGTGTTGTTAAACTTTTCAATTAAATGCTGTTTATGATATGTTTTTTTCACTCAATAATCAACATCTCTCCCAACTGGAAGTTAAGAGAAAACACAGTAACTAAAAAATCACTTTATATTAAAGATAAAGATTTTAAAGTAGAATTTATTTGAAGACCATACTGTGACCCCTAGATGCTTTGTTTTGGGTCGTTTTAACCTGGATATGGGATGTTGTCCTCTTGACATTTACCTCATTTCCTTTCTTTGTCATATTCAAGCATGAGAAGTTAAAATTCCAATACTAAATTTCCTTTTATAACCTCTGAAGGTAGCATATATGCATCTAAGCTGATATAAAATATTTCCCATTACAAGAATTTCACCAATACATGTTTATTACTTACATGAAAACGACTCTATTTGACAGAATAATATAATATATATATAAGAGCACTTTCCTACGACTAATTTTGACGAAAAAACGTTAACCAAACAACAGTACAAGGATACAGAAATGCTACAAGTTCCATCCGAAGACAACACCTTCCCTACTATGTACTGGGTTCATAAGAGGCACAAAAAGCCTAAAAACAACGTTTTATTTCGGCTTCTAGTAATTGCTCCGACATATTCATCTATTTAATCATTGTACTTACTCGTATCAACCAGTTAGTTATAAAAACACTGTAAAAACATATAAAAACTCTAGTCTAAATTACTTTTGGAGCGTACAAAAAAAATCTATTGAAGTTTTAGACAAATTGCAATCAATAAAAAGACCAGTTTCATATATTGACAGTTATGATTTTATACACTTTATTCCAACTCTTCCACATAATTTGATTAAATTCAAATTGGGCTTACTCATTAAATGGTCTTCTAAATTTTAGGGTCTTAAGTTCATTTGTTGAAATCAAAAGAGGGGGATTTTTTCTCTAATATCACCTACAACACTCATTGTTCCTGGACATGTGATGATATGATTAAGTCACTGAATTTCTCGCTTGACAACATTTGTGTTCGTTTTGGCAACATTGTTTATCAACAGGTCATTGGAGATCCCATGGGTAAAAATTGTACACCTCTCATTTCAGATATTTTTCTGTTCTGATACGAACGGGACTTAATGAAAAAACTTTTTACCCGAAAAATGGCCTCTTACTGATATTGCCTATGTCTACTGAAATATTTAACGATTCTTGACCAAATTCTTCGATCAGTTTTATTCCGTAGGATGACAGTGTTTTACCAGCAGACTAGATTCCTTCAGCTAGCCGGATGATTAGCTGCGAGAACTCTTTGACCCTTATTCTTCCGAATTACCTTTTGTTTTATTATTTTCTTTTCTTAGGTAGTGGTCATGGAGTAAGTAGCTATAGTCTACCTGTATAAGGTTTTGTTTGTATGTACATCATACCATTGGGAAACGGGATAGAGAAAAGGTTAGGTTTGGGTACCCGTAAACTAGTTTAACCCCTTCCAGTGCAGGTTCAAAGTCCTGCTGTCCCGAGTTCCAATTGTTGTTTATATTTGTATTTTGTCTTTCACTTTTGTTTTTCATATGCATTTCCCTTTCGTATTGTTGTTTTTGATTGTAATTTTCTGCCTTTGTAGGTGTTTCCTGTTATCTTTGTATTACTAATTAGAACACTACTCCCTAGGGGGTATGAAGGAGAACGCTTGTTATTAACACTTCTGGAATTCTGTGGTCACAATCACTAGTTGGTTAACCAGTAGCAACCTTGCAACTTGCGACTGACGTATTGATTAAACCAGATCAAGCATGAATTCTTTTCTTCTGAACTATCGAATTTTTGACTTTGACGTGTCTGATCAGGTATGCAGTGTTTTCTTCTGAACTATCGATTTTTTTACTTCCTGGATTGTGATTAAAGTCTTGATTAGACCAGATCATGCATGAAGTCTATTCTTCTAAACTATTGAACACCACTTTGACTCCCTAGCTCTGATTTGGCTTTGGATATATCATTTTTATATGACGGGTGAGGCACGAGTAGCATGTTTACCCTGTCGATTAACCATTAATTTTAGACAAACCAAAACACTTATACAAATGAAAAACATAGAACATATTAAACAATAATAAGACAGAAAAAAAGAAAAAAGATAAATTTTTAAGATCTATATGGGAGGGGGGCTTTACCGGGACTCCGGGATTGGGCAGTTTTAGCGCCGGGAAATTGGGATTGGCGTTTTTTATCTTAGGGAATTCGGGAAAAAATGTTATCGAGAATCGGGATTTTTATGAATTAAAGACCGGGATTTTTATGAATTAAAGACCGGGATTTCGGGATTTTTGTCAGTTCTACTTTATCGGGATGACAGTTTTCATCAGTAAATAGAGTGTTCAGTTTGTTTTCAGTAATGATCAACATTGATATTTATATGCATGATAAGGTGCTACATTTCTTATCTATTTTTGATATTAAATTTCATACACTACCTTGACAGAAATATAAAACTCTGTATTTAGAGAGAAGTTTTTTCTGAAAACGAAGATAGGGTGTATATGTTTCTGTCTAGAGTAGCTTACACCCTTTGCAAAAGAAGCCGGACGGTGTATAGGTTTGTCTGTCTAACCATCTTTGTAAAGGACGTTTACTACAACATCCTAGTACAGTTTAGTTAAATTTGCTTCATTAATTTCAGAGTAGATGATGAAAATGATGTTTCACCAATAGGTTCAAAAATGAGACCTTTATACATAAAGGTTAGGCCTTTGACGGCCATGGGTCCTAGGGAGCGATTCAGATTCTTGGTAGCATCTTGTTTATGTTTTCTCCTTCGCATATTTTTGCACAGTGGAAGTATGCAGTCGTCAAATGCTGTATATGTTTTGTTTTTCCTCTTCCATTTCGTAAAGAAAAAATAATCCATATACTCTTCTGATTTTATAAACATTGACTACTGTTTCATCTATGAAAATTTGAGTACCTCATAAATAAGGGTAGATGATTCCACCATATGAGTAACATGTACTCTTGTGTGCTAACAACCTGTAAAATCTTGTTAAATGCAAGCATTGCGAATACATTTTTTTTTTCGAATTTAATACAAAATATTAAGGAATTCGAAATGTGATATATTATAAAAAGTTCTGTTGCTGAAAATGCTGCTTTCAGAAACTTTTTTCCTGACATCAAATAACGGATTGAAAATAAAATGAAACGGTAGGTATTTTCACCGCCGACCACCTCCGACAACTTGACCACTAAAACAAACATGATTTACTGAAATTTATGATTATTTAATACGGGTCTTTCGAGATATGAACCTTCGTGTAATTGAAAGCGGCAAAGATCTCCTCAAATACCAGTAAGAAGGATAACTGGATTCCTGACCTATTGAAATAAATATAAACCAACTAATAAAACAAACTATTTATGAAATTGAAGTGTACTTATAATTTGTCTTGCATGACAAAAAACAAAATACCGAGGTTATTGTGAAGTTAGATTGTGCATATGCGCCTTTTCGACAATTATTGAATTAAATTTTATTTGACGAAAAACAATTAACCTGAAGAGATACAAATAGATTAAATATAAATCACCCATAGCTCAATAGTGTTAATTAATTCGTGATTCCCTCTAAAGGTATTGATGTATTGATTTTTTTTCGTATAATCCACAAAAATGTTAAGTCCCGTATTACTTTTCATGTATACTATTTTATTATTTTATTCATATGGATAAATATATATAATATAAATTTATTTATTTACAAATTACGCCCAGAGGCCAAGAAAATACAAACATAGTATATACATACAAGGTTATGGAAGAGAGCGTGCATTCATGCTACAAAAAAAAAAGATTGTTGAAATAATAAATAGAATTAGTAATCCATTCTGGAAAGATGTTTTTAAAAGTTTACATGATACAAAATCTGAGACAAAGGAGATGATGCCTGATGTTTTATCCCTTGATATATTAAATTTTGCTAAAATTGATGATTTTCCTTTTTTTATCAAATGGGAAGAAAAGGGCATCAAAACCTTAAATGATTTAATCTGTAAACAGAGGAGAGAGTTTTATACCTTTGATGAGATTAGACTTAAGTGTCAAACAAACAATTTTGTAAAATATTACAGTCTTATCTCAGGAATACCAAGGGTAACCAAGGATTTCATTAGGACAAATGGGGATGATTTTAACTTCCATACCTTTTAACCACAAGATGAATTTTTACAAAAGCTTCTCTCTAACAAATCTATTAAATATATATACAATAATTTAATTAAAAAAGTTTTTGTTCATCCATCTCAAAAAATTCCAGCATCGGAGGAAGCACTTAACTGTGAGATAGATATATGGACTATTTTTATATTGTCAAAAAGTGTTGTAATGATTCTTATTTGAAAACTTTTCAATATAAATTGCTATATCTTTTCATCCCAACCAATACTTTTCTTTATAAAATCCATTTAAAAGATACAAAACTGTGTTCTTTTTATGGAATTGAAGATGAAACAATTGAACATTTATTTTATGACTGTGTGATTTCATATTACCTTTGGCGTGAGTTTTTCGAGTGCCTAAATGCTTTTTATGTTAATGCTAAATTGGAGAAAAAACAGGTATTACTGGGATATGAAGATGAATCACATCTTCTTAACCTGCTTATCATAATTGCAAAAAATTATATATTTAAATGTAAACTTGATGGAAAAATTCCAAATCTTTTTGGTCTGAAAACAAAAGTCTCTAGAAACATATATAAGTACACAAAATAATACTTTAATGAAAACAGAAAAACTTTGGGCTCCTTTTCTGCAAATATTTGTGTAACTTACTTAATATACGTATTTTTATGTTTTGTTTTTCCTAATTTCTAAGAGTAAAATGGGGTGAGTCTTTAAATAAACTAGATATGTATCTAGAATTGAAATGATAATTGGAATAAAAGTGAGTAGGTATGAGTGAATGTAATTATTTTTTCCATATAAATGTACATATACTAATTTGAAATGCTATTGTTAATTTAAAATTTAAAAATTCTCAGTCGGAATTGTATTTTTTTCACTATTAAGAAACCCTGCAAACCCTAGTCAGGTGGTATTGTAAGGGTATTGTAAAATCATGACTAAGGAAAAACAAATAAAAAAATATATATATACATACATACATACATACATACATACATAAGGTAACAATAACAAATGATACAGGCAAGTAAATATCCTGTAGATAAACAACTTTGGCCAACGTGGACTTTACTTTCGCAAGTCTATACAGAGTCGTATAATTAGTACCTCTTCAAATTTTTTTATCGGGATTTCGGGATTACCAAACATTACATCCAGGAAATCGGGAAAGGAGTAAAATAAGTTTGGGATTTCGAGATGGGACCCCCTCCTACCCCCTCTAAATATGCGATGAGAAAAGATATGCTATTGAATAGATTTTAAATTATGCTTTTCTATTACATCCTTCCAAGAGTAATATAAAATTATCAATGAAAGTGGATATAGAGTAAATGCACATGAAGTCTAATGAATTTTGCAATAATAATAAAAAACAGATACATGACTAAATATTAAATCATTAAACAGAAGAACGAATAGGAGTAAATTCATAACTTAACAAAGTAAATAATTATGTAAATAGAACAATAATAACTTCGGTAATTATATACTATATATCGTTATTCTGTTCAAATTCGGATTTCTATATAGCATGTGTGTATTTGTCAGTGAAACCTTTAACTTGTCTAATCTGTTAATTTTATATATTTCTTGAATATTGACGAGAATCTCAATACCATTTGTAAGGTAGACACGAACCTATCTTCCACTTTCTTTTTCATTGTAGAAATGTAAGCATACGACTGAAGTTTCTCTTGGCTTGGAATATGCCCCCATTTGCAAGGATAAATAAATCAAGTGAGTGCCTCTAGTTATAATTATTTCTTCAGAAGGTGTTGGAATGTCACTCATTGTCCACGTTAAACTTGTAGATTCTTGTTCTGTTTGATTAAAATATACGTTATAGGTAATGGCTTCAAATTTAAAAAATGAATCACCATCTCTCGATCTCTCTGTTTCCATTACGTCCAGTTTGTAAAGAATTAATACAGTTATTACAATAGCCACCAACAAAACCAAAAGAGTAGATGTGTGTTTTACCAGAAAACTCGGTTTTTCTGAGGCTTTACTGCATTTAGTTGCCGTATTTTGTACGATTTCTGTATTAGAATTTTGAACTGTTTGTAACAACTCACTATTTTCGGAGTAATGTCCGGTGTTTTTAGCAGCATCAACACTGGGAATAGATACAAAGAACGTTCTTGCCAAATCTTGAATCTGTTCTGTCGATTCTGTATTTTGCATCATGCATAATTGTATTGTACTTGTCATTTTAATATGTATTTAGAACTAAAACTGTCAAATTTACAAATGTTTGCAAGTATTCATACTAATATGGTTTCCTAAATATTCTAGTTTTAGGTAGAAGTTAATGTTTTCGGTGCTTTTTTCATAAATATTTATAACATTAATATTTATTTCAGCATATTTTCCTGTCGATACACCACAACTAATATTTATAATAAAACGTAAATGGATCAGTTTCTAGCTTTTGTTTTTTTAAACTTGTTTCAAGACATCGACAAAAACAGTACTGACAGTACTGAATGACACAAGAAATCATAATAGCAGTTATGATTTGACGTCACAGGCTTGAAAATTTCACCACCTTTGGTGTCAAGAAATAGGATCAAGTCAGAACATAAAGGATTGATTTGAATGAAGTTTGTTGTTTTTGTTGACTTACACATAAAACGGAAGTACACGTTTTTCATATATAAACCAAAGGATTATATAAAATATTACAATATTTAGACGGTACCGGTTGGGTTGTATTCTTCATAGTATATATTGACAAGTAACTTAACAAGTAAAAAGTGTAGCTCTTAAGATATAATTTGAACAAACTCGAGCATAGTTTATTCAATATATCACCAGATCCAATTAAACATTTAGTCCTATATGAAAGACATAACAAAGAAAACAAGGAAATTGAATAATCAATGAAAGAATATTGAGTAAATGCACATGAGACAAAGTCTCTACAAATTTATGGTGAGACTAAGCACACACCGTACAACCGCGTTGTATCATTTTGAGCAAAATCTGTATGATACGGTCAAAATTGATATAAACAATAAAAGGCGTTGAAAGACCAAGGTTATAATATCTACATTTTCATTTTGTTTCTCCGTATTTCTGAGTGGAACAAACTGTTATTTAACTTCAAATAGATCAAAGATTTTGTACAAACAGAATAATTTTGTTTTTTTTTACATATTTGAAGACATATTTTGATTTATTCAGCACTGAAACAGGAAAAAATATATATTTTTATATATAAATCATTTTTCTTACTTTTCATACCACAATCACGATTTTGTGTTCTTTCATTATCGAGAAAACTACGTTCAAATGGAGGTAGTCAGAGAAAAAATGATACGATAAAAATCAGCTGCATGATACGGTCAAGAGTTGCAATTGAAATCTACTTGATACAATAAAATGCTGAATAAAGAACCCATTTTCTTTGTTTTTGCGCAATTATATGGGAGTTTATATTCACGCATGTGTTTCATTGTTTCACAATTCAGCTAAGGAAATGTGACAAAAAGTAAGTTAGACCTATCACCTATTCGGCAGTCTGTCGTTCAATGTGTCCACTTAAATATCTTATACGTGTGTGAGAAATTCCCCCTTTTCCCATGTGAAACCAGGGAAAAAGACGAATTTCTCAAACAAGTGTATGATATCCTGATCTTTAATATTGGTTGAATTTAAGAACATTTTTCTTCCGTAAAATAACCGCGATAAAACAGAAAGAAAGTTAAATTTTGGAGGTTTCTGTTGTGACGTCAAATCGTTCAGATTCTTTCTTCTCTAAGAACCATCGATAAACAAAGGTACATAGGCCAACTAAAATACACATATTTACAATAGATAAACACTTGTACATGTATAATATACAATAAGCATATAGCAATCAATATATGTATTACTTATATTTTAATTATCTGGAGAATTTCGCTGAATGATAATTCTTAACAAACACCCCTAGTAATATTGACAGTGTTTATGTTGATGAATGTTCAAAACTCAAAAACCGTACCTTAACATTACCCTGAACCGTCCAATGTTTCTTAGATAAATAATTTATTTACATTTTTCTCAACCGGACTAATCCAATCTTACATAAACCGTTCGACGTTACCCAATTTGCTGCATGAGGGTGATAACCTACACAGTTTCACACACTGAAACAGTTTTTTGAATTTCAATGTATTGGTTCTTTATAACAATAGCTCGGCGAATATTGTTTACGCTCTTTTTTTTTAAAGATTTACATTGCAAAACAAAGTGAAAGCCATCACCTATTTCTGCATCACTACATATATTACATAAAATATTCTATTTTCTCTTGCTATGATTTGCCATCTTCCAACTTCTATAGGCAATCTTTGATTTACATAATGTAAGCGCATCTTTATGTCTAGGCACCATCTGAGAACGGGGAATTATTTGCTACTTTTTGTGCTACCTGGTCATTGGAGGAACAGTTTTTCCACACAAACCATGCCACCTAG